>BMAO01001120.1:0-21143 GCA_019973975.1 Trichonephila clavata | reverse complement strand
TACAGTAAATACAATACAAAACATCTACTTTTCATATGCGATCAAGCTGATGGAATGCAAAAAAAGTGAATTCTCAATTGGAAAGCAGTCACTTTTATATACCATCCGAGTATTCCAGAACATTCTATCAAATAAATTAAGTTTTCATAAACTGGAACTTGCCATAAATGAGCATTAAGTTAAATAAATAAAATGCAACCCCCCCCCCCACACACACGGACAGGGACTATTTGAGACTCTATGCCCAGAGAAATCTTAAGATCCTTTGAGGCCCTGGACCCCTATGCACTACTTGAGGTCTTTAAAAGTAGACAGTAATATAGCATGCATTGTCAAATACTCGTTAAACGATAATTTAAAACAATTGTACACGACTCACAACTTCAAAAACCTAAGCACAAACTGACTCGATCGATGGTCGCATTTCGACTAAATGAGTTGAATGATTGTTTATGGTATAAGGCCTAGGCTTAGACATGGACAACGGTCATCACATAATACAGTCTTACCACTCTTGCCAGTTGCCATGCAGTTTGAAATTCCCTATTTTTCGGAGAATATGTACTGAAATAATATTTAACCATCAAAATTATCCGGATCGTGATCTTATATAGACAGAGTCGAGAACCCAAACGAGGCCCTGGCCTATGCCTTAAGACTTCCCTGCCCACAGGAATCGAACTAAAGTCCAATGCCCGAAGGCAGCGTGGCTATCTTTATAGCCGCTACTTCACTTACAAGGAAAACGTGAGATGGAATGGAATTTAGAGAAAAATCTGAGACATTCGTTCGTTTGAGCTTGGTTTCCGCCAAAACTCGTCACTGTCATATAGAGGGCTGATGCACATTAAATCTATTATACTTAAACGTGATGTGTGAAGCGGGGTGCTATCCCAAGTGTCCCTTCTTCATTTGATCATGACTCAAAATTATGAGGTAGGCAGGGACTGAAAAAACATCCGATGAGAGTTCCCTATGATTGATAATTATGTGACTTTTTGGGTATCATCCACTATGGAAATGAGATTATGCATCTGTGATGGAGGTATCTATAAGCCAGTAACAGCCTCCGGATTGAAGGGATCTTACCCCAGTGGTAAGTTACATGCTTACGGAATGAAAGGTACAGAGATCGAATCTCTATTAGTGATCTTGAAGCTAAATAAAGAAAACCGCAACCTCCGCGCAGTTATCGTGGCACCATCTACCAGCCGCAGATACAACCAAGCCGTCAGACACACATGACGCAACCACAAGCCATCAGAACCAAGTGACACTTGTTGCAACAACTCACACGCTCGCCATAACAACGATATCTTTCGTTCACCTACCGACTCACTTGTAGGAGAGTGTGTGACGGTGGTATCTATATAAGCCAGTAACTGCCTCTGGACTGAAATGATCACCTTAGCCCAGCGATAAGTTGCGTGCTTACAGAACGAAAGGTACCGAGATCGAATCTCCTTCATATCTAATCCTCAAAGACAACACTGGTTGTTTGTGTGAATCGCGGTTTTATGGAGCTAAACAAAAAGTTATTAATCGGAATCTACCTATGATAAAGAGAAAATAATTTTTTTTATTATTTAATTTAAAGTTTAATATCGCTACAAGGGGGCTAAATTTTTAAAAAGGAAAAAGCCTTGATTTTGGTTATATGTGATTTTATAGATCCAAAACAGTTATTTTTCTACCATATGAACAAAAAAATATTTTTATTAAGGAGTAGTAAATAGCACAATGTGTACTTACGGCATTTTCAACTCTCTCTCCTCGTACCGACGAATTAATCCGATCCCAAGCTTTTTCAGTTTTCCACTTTATCGTGCGCTGTATTTCTCGATATCTGTTATTTTTTTTAAAATTATTCTTAAGAAGCTGTGTTGAAAGTACTTGATGTTTTTTTGTAACTATTTAGTAGGTAAATTCTCTCATCGCAATACATGTTAAAAAGTACTAAAATACTTGTTTTCTTTAACAAATTTACTTTGACTTTTTACCATAAAAACACAAATACCTAAACTTCAACCCCTTTAGTGGCATAAGCATAAAATTAACATAAAATTATAACATAAAATTTTTTATTTCATTTTTCCCTTCATCTAACACCATATGACTTTTTCGGCATAGGTTGGCTTTTGATTTCTGAAAAAAAGTATTCGGGGTCCATCTTATTGGTCTGTTCCTTTTGAGAGTTCTTCAGTCAATGTCAATTGCGTACTTCATATACCACATATAAGAATTCCTGACTTTGTAGTAGCTTCAAATTTCCTGAGATATCCCCACATAAATTTAAGGAAAGGTATAAATGCACTGAATAGCTGCACGTGAAATTCTCTTACATTAAATCAAAGAAAGAAAATACTTTTTCAGTGCTGTTTGTTGCTTCTTCAGAAGTGCGAGGAAATTATTACAGCTAGTTTACAGACGTCACGGTGTGAGAGAAGGAGCTACAACGCTTCCAAAAATACAACCATGTTTCTTTATTTGTAACTTCCAAACTTCAAAATTAGAAACGAAATAAACTGGAACAATGCTCTCTCGAACAGAAAATTTTTAAAAAATAAATCACTTTCAAAAACCGAAGCATTCAAGGTCTTTTTTTTTCGATGGGGGCTTTCTATTGGCGTTCTCCCATCAACTTTGTTATTGACAAGGTCCTAAAATTAGACACTTTTGGCACTCCCGAGCGCACAACGAGAAACCCACACGCGCCCGGGGGTAGACCGTAGAAGTGGGTAGCGTGGGATATCGTTTCCCGCGCGAATCTTCGAAGCATAGTCAGCAAAACCACTGCCAAACACGCTGGAGCTGATGTCGTTAATTCTGACACTCGACATTGAATCACGGGGTGAAATTTGGTTGGGCAATTTTCAATTAGTACGGAATTCTGCTTTATGCTTCTCCGAATACGACTCAAACCACCACGGGGTTACTTCGAGATTTCTATGCAGTGGAGGATAGTGCGATGCAAAACATACGAAATAAGGCTCATTCGATGAGTCGGTGGTGGATTTGTGATCTTGTCCCTTCTGGGGGAATCATTATCATCATTATTCACCTATTCTGAGAAGGAATAGTAATCTCCTGTTAGAGTAGTTGAAGGATGTAGTGTTGGAATGATGAATACAGTTGGCAAGATTGCCACAATGACTTTTGTTCTAAATGATTCGAAGAATGAACGTTGAAGAATATTGTTTTAAATTTGTTCTTGCTGCTATTTGTATACTGAAAAATCTCCGGACGAGGAACTTAAAACTACCTTAATAAGTTTACTCTCTTCAGAAGAAATTATTTTTATTCTTAATTATTAAATAATCTTTTGTATTTTTTAAGCAAAATTGTATTGAATTGTTAATTAATGACGTAAACAGATGGATTGGGAATCTGTAGACCTCCCAAGGTAAGTTAAAATCGTGTACATAAAAGCAGTGTGTATGAATTTATAGTTTAAAAAACTAAAAAAACACGCTTTTATAGTAAATCGAAGTGAAGAAATATAATTATTAATATAAGATAAAAGGATTAACGTGAAAATTAATGTCATTGGGTAAAAGCGCGGTGTGCTCTATATTAATTGTGTGACGCTTCCCATCGCTAAATGATTATGCATGGGGTGGTTTTGCAATAATAATGTCACATCTCGTTTAGGTTTATTAGAAAACCTTTATTTTTAGGGTTCACACAGCTGAGAAGACATCACAGGAAAGTACACAAAATACACTTAACACTTAATTGACAGACGAGCACAAATGAAAAAGAGGAAGAACTACTACATGTTGTATTGGCTACGAACTACATAGTACTAACTAATAAAGTTATAAAGTTCACGCGCGCCGCAGGTGGCGCTAGCAGTTCAGTCAAAGTTATGGGAACTGTTACAGTCTCCCCCTCTGGCCCTGACGCCGCCTCGGCGAAGGTCCAGGAATTGTCTTTCTTGGCCTGCCTCTTTTACGAAGAGGTTTTAGAGGCTTAGATGATGGATCTTGATGAGGACGTAAAGCTGAGGTGTGATAGACTCCAATAGGAACATCGGGATCTTCAGGATTTGCCACTTCAAATGTGGTTGGAGATCGTTGGCTCAGAATAACATAGGGACCATCTCTGCGTGGCATAAACTTTGACGTTCGTTGTCGGGCAGAACTGCTCAAAGGATGTTTGTTAACCCAAATACTATCACCTATGTTGAATTTATGGCTTGGCATACGACTTTTGTCTGCGTATTTCTTACGATAATCTTGTTTCGATTCCACACGTTCCTTTATTTGTTTCGTCAGGGTGGCGAATCTTTTTAGATATGGAGTAATCTCCGATACAAAGTTATCATTCTGGATCACACTTCTGATGTCATGTTTATGTCATCAGTGGTCCGAAGTTCTCGACCGAACTGAAGAAAAGCTGCAGTTTGATTGGTGGTTTCGCTTTTATGGGTATTCATTGCAAAGCGAATAGATGGGAGTTTATCGGCCCATTGTGTGTGATCATCTCCAACTAAGATTGCAAGTCGAGGCTTTAAATCTCTATTTTTCCTTTCCACTGGATTGGCTTGTGGATGGTAAACTGGAGTGAACACTTGATTTATATCCAGCAGATAACACACTTGCTGCATGACTGCACTGACAAACTGTGCTCCGTTGTCGCTGAGAATACGCCTGGGTAGGCCATATCGCAAGAAGACTTCTTCTAGAAGAGTGACAGCACATTCTTTTGCTGTAGCATTGGGCAGTGCAAAGAGCTCGACCCACTTTGTTGCGTAATCCTCAACAATTAGAATCCACTTTTTACCGTCAGAGGTTTCTGGTAATGGACCAAACAAGTCTATGGCGATAGTTTCAAAACGTTGACCGTACACTGGAGTCTGTAACAAACCAGATGGTTTCTGATTTGATGGCTTGAACCTGTTGCACTCATTGCAATTTTTGATATATTCCTGAATGTATTTTCTCATTCCAGTGAAATAATATCTCTGAGAGATTCGATGGTACGTACCATCAACTCCATAGTGTCCAGCAGTTGGGGAGTCGTGGTATTCTTGAAGAATATTTTTCCACTCATGAGAGGGGATCACTAGCTGGGCTTCTTCTGATTCGGAGTCAGGAGAGTACCGATATAAAAGTCCTTGATTCATTATGTATCCACGTCTCGTCCAATTGGCGTAGTTTTCATCTTTCACAAGGGTTTCAAAGGATTCAATTATTTTCTTAATATCTCCATCTTTCAGTTGTTCCTCTCGTATGTCTGCAGTGCTACGACTAGGCATGTCGATAGTCACGCTACACACTTCACAGAACTCTTCCTTGTGTCCACATACGGGACGGGATAATAAGTCAGCTATGACATTTGCTTTTCCTGGAATGTATTCCATTTTCAGGTTGTATGATTGGAGTTGCAGAGCCCACCTTGCTAGTCTACCTGAAGGCGATTTTAAGGTGAGAAGCCATTTTAGGGGTTGGTGATCGGATGCAACGGTAATTTCTTGGCCCTCAATGTAACCTCGAAATTTGTTAAGAGCCCAAACCACGGCGAGAGCTTCTCGTTCGGTGGTTGAGTAATTTTTCTCAGCAGCAGTTAACAACCGACTTGCATACTCTATAGGATGCTCTTCTTCGCCTTTACCTTGCAAGAGGACAGCTCCTATGGCATGATTACTAGCATCAGTGCGAAGAATGTAGGGTTTCGTGGCATCACTTTGTTTCAAAACAGGAGGACTTGTTAGAAGTTGTTTCAAAGTTTGAAAAGACTTTTCTTCTTCTTCTCCCCAAGACCAGATTCTATTCTTCTTTGTAAGGTTGCTGAGAGGTCTGGCTACTTCTGAAAAATTAGGTATGAATCGTCTGAACCACGAACAGGTTTGAAGGAATGACTGCACTTGCTTTACATTCTTGGGAGGAAGCATCTTTCTGATAGCAGAAGTTTTTTCAGGATCTACTTCCACGCCTGAACTTGTGATGTAGTGTCCAAGGTATTTTACCCTATCACAAGCAAAATTACATTTACTACGATTTGCATGTAGTTTGAATAGTAAAAGTCTCTCAAATACAGCTTTGAGGTCAGTAAGATGTTTTTCGAAGGTTTCGGACAGGATTATGATGTCATCAAGATAAGAAAGTATAAGAATGTCACTTAGGCCACTGCGAAATTTGTCAATAAGTCTCTGAAATGTGGCTGGGGCCGTTTTCAAACCAAAAGGCATTCGAAGGTAGCGAAAAGTTCCAAATGGACAAACAAATGCTGTTTTGTCCCTGTCAGAAACACAAACATTCACCTGGTGGTAACCTGATTGTAAATCTATAGTTGTCATAAAAGGTGTGTGCTTCGCTTCGTGAAGCAGGTCATCCATTCTAGGTAACGGATAAGAGTCGGCCACTGTCGTAGCATTGAGGCCTCTATAATCGATACAAAGCCGAATTTTCCCGTTCGGTTTTGGAACGAGCACTACAGGGGCTGCATACGGAGATTCACACTCTTCTATGATGTTCTGTTCCAAAAGTTTATCAAGTTCCTGCTTAAGAACTTCTTTCTTTGCTGGAGGTAATCTATACGGAGGCACCGAAACAGGAGGGCTATTTCCGGTGTTGATACGGTGTTCCATAAAAGGAGTGGGCTCTCCCCCTGGTTCAAACACAGTTTGTACTTTTTTAGCAATGTTCCCAGTTCATTTTTCTGGTCAAGCGTTAGACATTTACCTTCATCATCACGCAGTAAGCATGTATTTTCCTCAAGGTTAGGTTGCTTTGGACTTCTTGAATAATGGCTTCTTTAACAAAATCGTAGGTTCGATGGGGTGAGTCACTAAAGAACCAGTTGCGATGTTTCAGGTTTAAAACAATGCCAGCTTTCTGTAAAAAGTCCATTCCCAAAAGTGTTCTGTTTCCTTTAGCATAAGGCAAAATTATTAATTGTGTACGGATTACACGTTCTTCAAGTCTGATAACTACACTGGTTGTGTAGACTTCCACCTCGGACTTATGGCCGTCAGCGAGGGACATAGTGATTTGAGTCTTTTGGAAATTGGCTCCTTCTTTTTGTAAAAGGAGATACAAGTTTTCGCCAGCAATTGAATGACTGGCTCCACTATCGGCGCATGCAGTGCCCCATATGCCATTTACAGCTAACTTCAGCACCGCACTTTGATTTGGAGTTAAAGAGCATGAATGCAAACTGATGTTGCTAAAAGTTGCTGAGTCCTTATTCACTGCTGGTTTGCAATTTGGACATCTGGGTTTTGTAACCCCTGGCTTACCACAACCATAACAAGATACAGATGGCCTATCTGATCTGTCATCAGTTTTCAGTTTATCACCTCTATTGAAAGATGAAGTAGGACCGGCTTGGTTGGTTTTATCAAATCTACTATCATATGAATTTCTTTTTGGAGCGTAAGGTTTAGAAGAATTTTCTTTTGAGTTGACAGTCTTTTTTACTGAAGTAGTATTTCGAATGAGGAAATAAGCATCCAATCTGTCAGCTAAGTCTGAAGGTGACACCCATTCTGACCATTCATGCATGAAGTGTTCTCTTGTTTCGGGAGGTACATGTCTTTTAATTTGGTCAGATATGATTAGGTCTTTTAACTGTTGAAAGTTGACAATTTTCAATTCGTTCAACCATCCTTCGAAATAACTTTTTATTTCAAAAAAGTAATCTCTCCATGTGTTCTCTTGAACTTTCTTGTGTTGCCGGAAAAGTTGTCTAAATTTTTCCGCGGAGAGTTTGAATCTCTTCAACAGCATTTCTTTGACATGCGTATAGTCTTGCGCTTCTTCTTCGGATTCCCTAGCGATGAGTGTGGCTAAGTCACTTGGCAAGGCTCCAATTAAATATGCAACCCATTGGTTATCAGGTACTTTTAAAAATTTTAATTGTCTCTCAAATAGTTTGAGAAATATAGCCATGTCGTCTTCTTTCGAGTTAAATCTGGGAATCAGATTCTTCAATTCTAATTTAGGCTGCTCCGAGATATCAGTGTCGTTACTTTGCGGAACTCCACTCATTTTGGCTTCAAGTTGCAGTTTCAATTTCTGCAACTCAAAATCCATTTCAGCCTTTCTTCTTTCCAAGTCAGCTGCCTGTTCGGCTTTCTTTCTTTCTTCTTCTTCCGCCTGTTCGGCTTTCTTTCTTTCTTGTTCTGCTGCTTGTTCGTCGTTTTTAATTTTTTCGAGCCGTTCCTCAATTATATTCGTAAATAAATTTTTTATAGAAGCTTCTTCGTATTTTTCAGAATTTACAATCAAATGTTTTATGTCTAAAATTCGTAAATCTTCACCCACAGAGAGTCCCATTTCCCAAGCCAACTTTCTCAAATCCTCTTTTTTTCCTTTCGTGAGAAATGCCATACTTTCTGTGATAAAGTTCAGTTCGGAAAAAAAAAGTTAATGAAATGGTTTTCTTTTTGAGAAAAAAAAAATAGTATTTTCCTAACACACTGAAGCTGAAATCAAAACACTGAAAACTTTCATTTAAGAAAATATCAAAAGAAAATAAGAGTTATAAAATCAAGTTAGAACATAAAATGCATAATAAACTTGTACACACAGGTTTCCCTGAAGAAATATATTGAATTTATAAGAACCAGATAATTCTCAAATGATTACAACATTTCACAGTATATCTCAGAGAAAAAAAAAGAATATATAATGAAAACACTTTTCGGTCGGATTTATATTCCAGCTGGGAAAAAAAATACATTACTCATCAAACCATAATAAAAGTAACAAAAAGATGGTTTTCAATCTCCTTTTCTTAGTATCAGCACAGCGGATGTTATGACTAATTCAGCGCAAGTGAGTGATCATAAATTAGTGCGCGGAGAATAAAATTAGCTTACTCGAGCAAAACGAAAAAAAACTTACGAAATGTTTCAGTTTAAATGAGATTACATATGCATGCAAATAAAATAACATAAGAAATACGATTACACTTGCAAAAGAATTATTCTTGACAAAATGAATTTTAAGAATTCCAATTTAGAGTATTCAGTTGAAATTCGTTTTAGTTAGAAAAGATTATTAAGAGCTCTTTTGTGATAACGGAATAATATTTCACAAAATATTAATAAAATGTTTTCACAATGGAAAACCAGACCTCTGAGCACTAATCTGCTTAGGTATACTTATACACAAGCAATTAATAAAACTTTTCAATAATTTTGTTTAAACACAATTATGCAATAATGACGTACGCTTTAGGTAAATTCAGATATGAAAATGCATTCAAATATAATGTTTCAAAGTAATTTCTTTTTAGAAATAATAATTAAGCAATGGACTGCTTGCGACACATAAAACATACAAATATGTGAATATATGTAGATAAGAAAAGTTTTTCTATTATTTAAGTATAGTTCTAATTAAAATAAAAGAACAATTTTTCAAAACAAATATATTTTGTCACCTTGACAGTTTAAAATTTAAGAATAATTAAACTTCAAGATGAAATTTCCTTTTGATTCGAGATGAATCGTTAAAATTACAATTATGTTAACAAATAAAGAACATTTATTTGAAAATGTTAATTACTTTCGATTCGAGATGAATCATTGAAGCACAATTCTATGTAGAACTCTTTAACATTCAAAATAAAGACAACTTTCGATTCGAGATGAATCATTGAAGTAAAATTCTATTTAGAAGATACAGAATTGTTTACTTTTAACAAATCTACTTTTGATTCGAGATGAATCATATATGAATGGTTTCAAAACAATATTGTCTTTAAGACAATAACGATTCAAGGAATCGTTAATTTTTTTTTTTTTTTTTGATGAATTTAATTCAATAGGATCAAGGTGATCTTAGAAATCAAAAGTGAAAATAGTACTTATCCAAATATGATATCCTTTTGCTCAGCTGGGCCCTACGTTGGGCGCCAGATTTGTGACGCTTCCCCATCGCTAAATGATTATGCATGGGGTGGTTTTGCAATAATAATGTCACATCTCGTTTAGGTTTATTAGAAAACCTTTATTTTTAGGGTTCACACAGCTGAGAAGACATCACAGGAAAGTACACAAAATACACTTAACACTTAATTGACAGACGAGCACAAATGAAAAAGAGGAACTACTACATGTTGTATTGGCTACGAACTACATAGTACTAACTAATAAAGTTATAAAGTTCACGCAGCGCCGCAGGTGGCGCTAGCAGTTCAGTCAAAGTTATGGGAACTGTTACATTGTTATAATTTCTTACTAGTTCCATTCCGAAATGTCGAGTTAGTGTAAAAATGTAGTATAAGCCTCCCCCCCCTTCACCATAATATGACACTCATTTTCTCTTAAATCATTTTATTCTTATATTAAGAATTATTTTTTTACTTTTTAATTCGATTCACTATAAAAGCGTATTTTTTAGTTTTTTAAACTATCATTTATTCATTGTTGAATTTATCTTTGAGTTTTATATTTCGTGTCGAAATTACTTGGCTGCTGAAATTAGTCTTACTTTTCAATGAATATTAATTAACGGGTCTGAAGGGAATTTATTCTCTCCGTTTACGGGGTCTCGGATGATTCCCATATCGTTATATTTCAAAGATTCCGTCTCTATATAGATACAGGTCAAACTAATAAAATATTAAGTGCCAATCGTATTATCACCTTTTAAACGTATTGCTATACTGTTAATTCGTATCACCACTTCTAAACGTATTACTTTATAAAAATAAAAAATATTTAGCAGTTAGAACATAATTTTTTTTCACATACACGAGTCTTCTTTTTTTAATTTCCATTTTCAGAAAAACTAGACAATTGTTTATATTATGGTAAGAAATTGCTGATGCACCTACCCTTACACACAAGTGTAACTTATAAAATCGTGTTAAAAACGGCGTAAGATTCTGTTTGCTTAATTTAAAAATTAGACAAAAAATATCTTTACAAATGACACAAATAGTACTTCCACTACAAAAGAATAAAATTATTTGCTGTTGTCTCTAATGTCACCCGATCGACGATGACAGATCGAGGCCCACGGAACTCATCGTAGTAAGGGGGCCAAGTTTTGTGTTTGTCATTAGCCGCAGCCTTTATCACCATGCAGGAGACAACATGAAAAATTATTTACATGAACTATTACAGACTGGCCACATGGCCTTTTTATAGGGATTTTCTACAATAAAATTATTTTTATGGAATTTTAATCATATTCTCTAAATGTCAAGTTATAATCACTACACAAGCCATTTCTTTTCAATTATAAAACCAAATCGGCGAGCATCTAATCTAATTTACATACTGCATACAATTAAATAACGTATATTAGAAAATGAACAGTTATAAATTAACTAAGAATTAATTTATGTATATTTACACAATTTTCTATCAAATTTGAAGCACTTTTTCAAATAGAATGCTTTTGAAAAACCAAATGCTTTCAAATTTTTAATAAGCCCACAATTCTTTATTTTAAGTTTTTTTTTAACTGTTAGATATATTTATCAATCAAAAAATAACAGTTTATTTCTTTACTACGTACCATTTCCTTAGGTCCATTTATTATTTTTTATAGTGTTTAATTTTAAAATATATTTCATGTCCTCCAGTTACCCTTCTAATGTGATTCTACATCTATTCGTACTTTTGGTATTTGAAATGGATAAGCATCAAAAAATTTTGAAATCAAATGGAAGAAAATATTTATAAGATATTGTTAATTCTTTCAAATATTGGTATTCATTTTCATTCCTTTCTTTCCATTTTGGGTCTCTTTAAATATTGATAAATTAGTACATCCTTGTATGGTTGCAAATATTTTATCAACGATTTTCTTTCTTAAAAAAATTTTCCTTTCATTGTTTTAGTTAAATAAATTTATCTTTTTAGAAGTAATAAATTACAGTTTAAAAAAACTAAAAAACACCCTTTTATAGTTAATCGAACTAAGTTGTAACTTAATCTTTTAGTCACCAAATCTGGAAATGGGATCTGAAATTAGTCGTCAGATGCAGGATGGGACTTGAAAATGGGAAATCATTAATACTGATGATCCTGATCAGAACAATGGAATAAAATTCTTAAAATATTGTATTGTCATTGGCCCTGGACAAGCGAGCGAAATTTCGAATTAATTTGACCTTTTAAAGTGGGTAAAAATTGGTTCAAAGATTCCATTACATACAAGTGAAACTTATAAAAGGGTGAAACTTATAAAAAAAAAGCTAAATTACTCAATAATATATCTGAATTTTATTTTATGACGGGGTCGCTATGAAAAAATTAAGATAGATATTATCAAGCATTAACATTTTCTCGAGAGAAATTAGTTTTAACTCTTCTAAATTATATTCCCAAGTCAAGGCGATGAATAATGTTTATGAGAAAACACAAGTGGAGAAGAAGTAAATTCTTTTCTTCCTACCTGCCAATTTGTATTTGAGTTTCAGCTGCACTTCTTTAAAAAAGAACAAAAGAATTTGAGAGCATATACGTCATGCATGTATTTACTTTTTCGATAAATATTAGCTTTACTACACAGTCTACTTGGGTTGGCAGTTAGAAAAATAAATAGACTGAGCCTCTTTTCCCTTCAATAATGCTGTTAATTACACAACATTGGTTATTTTTTCAACTATTTTTTACTAAAATCATGCAATAGCTGAAAAGAAAAATATTTTCCCGGAGTATATATAGCAAATGCTTGAAATATACTTCAAACTTTAATACGAGAATAATAAATCGTTTATTTCGAAGGCCTAACACGGCGTTTCTCAAACTAGGGATGCGTGATAAACTTAAAAGGGGGGGGGCGAACATATCAAAAAGTCGGGAAAAAAAGATTTATAAAAATTATTAATTTAATAAAAAGAAGTAAAACAAAAAATACATTCTGACATATTTATACTGATATAATATACTTATATAAATGTATCGGTATTCACAGTGGCACACACAAGGGGGGGGGCCGAGTCCAGAACTCCCCATAGCCCTCGATTTCTTTTTCATTGATTATAATCCTATGTGTATATTACGTAAAATTTAATTAAGTATTTATTTTTATTAATAATTAATTTTATTAATTAATAATTAATTTTATTATTTAATGCTAATTATTTATTCAATAATTTTTTACGGCTTTTTGTTCCCGACAGTCGAAAAAAATCAAAAGGATATGTTGGCGGCGCATAGGGGTAGAATACGAGAATGGTGGATTTTCGACCCTACCCGACCCTACTTGAAAAATTCTTGTGTGCGTCACTGGTAATGCAGAATGTATTGGAAAATTAGTGCATCAATACTGCGTTAAGAAGAAGTTTAATAATTACTAGTTATTTTTCTGTGGGTTTGTCACGTACAACATTATGTACAATGTTTAATACTTATCTTGATAATGTGTGCGTTTTATAATTTAAGTCGCATTGAAGCTTTAGCGTCATAGTATATTATTGTACGGAGCGGGGCGAGATGAAAAATGATTAAAAATTGGGTCGCAAACATTGAAAGTTTGAAAAGCATTGGTCTAACGTCAAAAACGGGGGGAGGGGGATGATATTAAGCTCATCTAAAATGATTGGTTGTGGTAATAATTTGCTCATATGTTGGGAGAATCTGAAAATGCTGGATACTATTTACTATATTATTTCTGCTTGGAAATCAATAATACCGTCAACTTTAAAAAAAAAATCGTGATGGAAAATATTACTGAAAAATTAGAAGGAATTTATGGTTTTTGAAGACAGGGCTCGTGAAAAAAAAATGTATTAATCTTGAATATTTCTCAAAACATAGAGATATGCTAAAATATTGACAAGGTTTTAATCAATGGGCTAAAGTCGTTAGACGTCATAGTCACATAACTGCAATCAAAGTAACGGATTCGGGGCCGGCGTGTCATGAGTTCGAGCCCAGTACCACTAAATACCCACCGTATAAAAAGGTGAGATGCACCTTAAATCTGTTTAGAGCTCAAACGTCCTTCCATTTGCGTGGTGTAGAAGTTAGGAGAGGGGGTTCACGGAGAGCTCGGGTGTGTTCCTTTTCACTTGACCATGATTCAAAGTTATGAGGTCCGTCGGCAAAAGCCATCGAGTAGCTAAATAGTGCGACGTTAATATTCACTCACCCAGCTGATCAGTTCATGCGCTTCGCTATTGTCAACGTTTACTTTTTGCGAAAACTTTCTTTTTAAAAGAATAACGTACATAGGTAAAGAAAATGCATTCGATTTATAAGGACACGTACACACAGTACATATTTTTTTAATTTTAAAAAACGTTTTTGAAAATCTTTGTATTTGAACATCTTCGCCCACTATCTAATTTGAGGTTTTATTGAATTTTACAAGTATAACAATAAGTAAAAGTTAGTTTAATGTAAGTTTTTGAATTCAATTGGGAGAGGGGGAACACGCGATTGCCTTAATTGCTCTCCCTTCCAAACGTTAAGCACGAAGATGTCAAATGCAAAAAAATCAACAAATACTGCTTTGATTGACAGCATTGGCAGTAAAGTAGCATATATATTTATACATAAAACAAAATCAATAATTATATACAGAAATGAAACAATACTAAATTTTTGTAAGTTATCAGATAATGTCATACTGGAGACTTAAACAGAATTATGTATAAAGTGAAAGTAAACAGCATAAAATGAAAAAAAGGACATTAATAGGGTATGTGATCCCCCCCTCATCTGTATGCAAAGTTTAGATCTTCTGATCATACTTTCAATTAGGTGGTCAACCACCGCAGAACTAACCAATCGCCATTCTTCTTATAGAGCAATTTTCAGCTCAATAAGAGTGGCTGGAGGTGGGAAACGTGAAGATACAGCATGGCCGAGAGCATCCCAAAGATTTTCAATGGGATTAAGGGCGGGCGAATATGCTGGCCACGCCATACGCGTAATCTCTTCACTCTCCAGGTAGTCATCGACGATGTCAACTCTATGGGGACGTGCGTTATTGTCCATTAAAAGAAAAGTAGGGCCAACTGCTGCAGCGTACAATCTCACAATGGCTTCTAGGACTTCATCTCGATACCGCACAGCCGTCACAGAACCCCGTTTAAAGATGTGCAGGTTGGTATGGTATTCTAATGAAATCCCTGCCCACACCATAATGCTTCCGCCTCGGAATGCGTGATGTTCGTGATGTTTTGGGCTGATTGCGTGCTCCTTGTTTACGCCATATTTATTATACGCTTGTCATCTGGCTCCAGGGCAAATCTTGACTCATCAGTAAACATGACATTGCCCCAGTCAGACACAGTCCAATTGTCATATTCCCAGCACCACTTTAATCGTGCCCCTCTTGATTGGACGGATAGAGAAACACAAACTCGAGGTACCCAGTCATACAGTCCATTCATATGTAGTCTTCAGCGTACAGTAGCTGCAGATATAGCCTTACCAATGGATGCTGTAACCATAGATGTCACACGTGAGGAGATCGCTCTGCGACTCCTCTTGGGTACAATAGCAATATATCGATCTTCCGCGGGGGTTGTAACCCTTGGGTGACCGCTTACGTGCCTTCGGACAATTGTGTGGTTTGGAATTGTTTCCATAAACGTGAAATTACAGAATGATGAACGCCGAAGAAAAGAGCAACATCTGTGATCGAATGTCCTGCTTCAATGCGCCCCACAGCACGCCAGCGCTCAGAATCTTCCATTTGTTTTCTGGAATTCGTAGAAACACGTTTGTCTTCAAAACAAATTGTACGAAAGTTTTAAACACCTTCTATCAGCACTTACAATCACCTTCTGTAACCCTTCATAAAGCTGGCTTCTTATAAGACTGCCCTTTTTGCATTATTCTTGACATGAAAGCACGATTGGCTGTTACCTAACACATTTGCATACTTCCATCTACCTCTGTAGCGAATTAGATTCTCTTCAGTTCTGATTGGCTTCCGGAAATTAGCATTTTCCTCTCCGTACTTAACTTTTGGAAGTGAGTGTATATGATCGTCATGGAGCTTAGCACATTGTTTATTAAGGGGACATTGTACGATTTATAAAAAAATCTTTAATTTATTTATTTTGCTTTTAACCCTTGTATACGTATTAAGTAAAACAGTTTTTCTGCTCAAAATACTACAAAAAACTAACCATTTAATTTTTTTAAGGAATAATTTAAAAATTTATGAAGGAATTTTAAAAAACGTTACTCATCCTACAATAACTGACGTACACTCATAAAATTTGATTTACAAGTACATAAAACTAACGTAACAAAAGTTGGCATTGTTTTCTGCTAACGTAATTTATATTCGTAAAATACATTTTTTTTAATGAATGTTTATTGAAAATTCCATAAAAAAATTTATGGAATTTCAACCGTTTTTTTTTTTAATAAGTATTATTTTAATTCAAAAATGCGTATTAACCTTTGTTACATGTACCAATAGAAATAAGTCGAAAAACATGACAAAGCATTTGGCACAATAGAAAAAAAACCTTAGCATTTTAAATGAGCATAAACTAGATACTTTTTTTCTTTCCTTAAATCCATTTAAAGTTTTTATTTACCACTGGGATGTCTATAAAAAAGAACTTAAAAGTTCTGTGTTTTCAGTTTAGACCCTTCAAATTTTATAAGATGATAGAAAATTATATACTAAATTATTTAGACTCCAAAAATTTCATTTCAATTTTTGACCGATTTTTGTAATGAACTATGTCCCCTTAACCTTACATTTTCATGCTACACGAGGGCTATTGGTGACGTAATTTTGCGCCTCGCTCTAGTCCAGTGACTATGACAACCCTGAACTGGTATATCTCATGCTTTAAACTTACACATCAAGTTAAAAATTCTAATTTTTTTTTACTATGTTCACACATAAGGTTTGCTGCGGAACAACGTCGTTTTGAAACTATAACAATCAATCTCATAATTATGATCCAAGGTCAATGGAGTCAATTCAGGACGATCACATGATAAAGACAAACACGTGATCTCCATTGAATTCAAAACATACTTCAAACTAATTGTACTTGTTGCTCTATTTGTAAAACTTAGATAAAATTTCAAATTTCATAATTGTGTTATTATGTTCAAATGATATAAATTTGTTCAAAAGATTTTAAAATTATTTTAAAAATCCTACTTTATGCATACACCAGTGCTACTCAAACTTTCACTATTTGCGACCCACTATTCAATCATGATTTTCATCGTGTCCCCGCCCCCTCCATACAATAACAATGTATTGAATTCAATAATACTATTCTTTAACGCTAAAGCTACAATACGACTTTTACTTCATAAGTGCCACCGGTGTATATAAACATCTCGCTCATCCAAAAGCGTTAATTTCCCCGCACGTATATATACGTCATTCTGAAGTACGATCTTTTCTGTGCACTGCTATTCGTAAAATTATTCCGAAGACTTTGGAATGCAATGAAAAGATCTTGACTATGTTTGCGAAGGATTTACTTATTTCAGAGGATTTGCTTATTTATTCCTTTCCTCCCTCCCATCCCAATACATCACAACCGCATGCCTACTTGGAAAACTGTGGCATCGGCGAGCGAATCACGCGTCTTTTAATTGGCAATTAAGGGATTAATTATAAACCGTACAAACTATCAAGTGTAATTTTTGTACATAATTTTATGTATAACAAGCCCATGGGGTTAATGGTAATTTTTAAACGTGTTCTTAACTTAGTAGCGCTAAATTAATTATAAAATACATTAAGCAGTACTGATACATTTATAAGTGTATTATATCAGTATTTTTTTTTAACATTTATAAACCCCGTGCACCACGCAATGTATAACACGGGGGCATACAACACAGACAGAAGAAAGGATTACAACGGAAACATCCATGCCTTCTCCGGGATTCGAACCCAGTCCCTACGGCACCGCAGTCAGCTTTACTGACCACTATACCGGATGGGCGCATTATATCAGTAAAAATGTGAATTTATTTCTTGTGTTAAAGAGTATTTTATTTGTTTACTTTCAGTAAATTAAAAAAAAAATTTAAATCTTTTGTTTTCTATTTTTTAACATGCCCACGCCCCCCTCGTAGAGTTATCCCGCCTCAGGGGGGCGGGCCCCACAGTTTGAAAGACGCTGGCACATACTTTTAAATAAAATGCATTTTGTCTACCTTTGTCCGTTATTGTTGAAAAATTTGTACTTTTTAAGAGAAAGTATCTGAAAAGATCAGAAGTTGGCAATAACGAATCGCATGAACTGATTAGCTGGAAACACGATTACTTTTATCGTGCGACTGTGATGTCACATGAGGTTTTGAACCGATTGGCTAAAAACACGTTATCATTATCACGTGATTATGACGTCACAGGAATTGAGCCCATTGATATGCAAGGCAAGATATTTGATACCTCATTTTCAACTGTAAAATTGAACAATATAACTTGACTCGTTATAATTCTGTTTACTTACATATATTACTTTTCAAATTCCAGCTAATGATATTTTATGACCAAAGTAGCGAAGTGATCATGGTCAAAAACTTGTAAACGTTGTAGAAATATGGGTTCTAGTTTTGTTACCGCTTTAGATACGCTGTGTAAAAAGACGAATGCACGTTAAATTTGTCAAAGGTCAAAATCCTCCTGTTGGCGTGATGCTGAAATTCGATGAGAATACCAGCTCAGGCGTTCTCTTCTCTAGATCGAAATTAAAAGTTACGAGGTTCGTTGACCCCCCCCCCCCCAATAGCCTTTGTGTTTTTTCAGATAAGACATAAATCGCAAATATTTTTGGAATGTGCTCTTCGTAAATATAAATATTTCACTGAAGCTCATTAAGAATTCATTTATCATATTTTGTACATTATTTGGGAAACTTCAGTGTCCTCTTTGTAACGTTGACCGTAATTCCTTTTAAATTCGAAAATCTTATCCAATTCAAGACAAGTGGTAGTTTTAATAAAAAAAAATTTATCGAAATAAATCCTTCAATGATATTATTAAATATGTAACACTTTTTTTTAATGATCAATTCTATTCTTTCTTATCTCGTGTTCTTCCTAATTTCTTTTTCAGTTCAATCCCTCTTTTAAACCTTATATATTCCAGGTCTTTCTTTGTAAAATAACTATCATTTTAAGAGCATTCCAAATTTGAATTTTAGAACAAAAGAGGGGGAAATCCGATAACAAATTATTTCACAATCGTTAAAATGAAATTTAATCAGTAAAATGAAGTTGTAATTAGTATTAGGTGGTACAATAAACACATATTTTGACAAATAATCTCAATATAATTAGATGTCTGTGGTCTGCCATCTTATCTAATTTATTATAAAAAAATGTACGAGATTGAAAATAATTACTTTTTTTTAAATTTTATTTTCTGATTCCTTATTTTTTTCTTGCAAGCATAATAATAGGCTCTTTAATATCTCCTGTGAGATGATATTACGCCAATTATTTTTGACAGTTGATCAGTTTCTCTCCCTTCGCACTTTCCCCATCCAACCACTCAATACTTACAAAGCTGGCTGTGGTATTCGTTCCGGTGTAATTATGTAACAAAATACTAAATAATTAGTAGTAATGTTCATGGTCATTTTTCCTCTGATAAAATTTGCTCCTTACTTTATGGGTTATGAAACAGAATATTATAATTGGTAAAAGAATTTCACTTTGGATGGAAATACTTTCAGCTTATTTTGAAACGAGATAAAAATTTACAAAAGATTTTCGGCTTTAAGGTATACAACTACCCTAAAATTGTAAATGTTGCCAAAACTGACAAATTTTTTATGATTTTATTTTATAGGCCATTTTATTAGCTTTAAAAATACAAAATTTATTATTTTCGGTTCACTAGAATAAATGCAAGTGTTTTAGAAAAAGCAGATGCCATTACTTTAAGCAAGATGTTATACTTTTAAAACGGTGTTTTACTGGAAATGTGTTTTTTTGTTTTGTTTGAAAATGCTCAAACGGGGCCAGCGATTGCTCAAAAAGTTTTAAAAATAATTAACTGAAATTTTTTGTGTTTGTTCTGTATAAAGAAGTGTTTTTACCTTCAGATTTATCAATCACTGTTTTATTACAAAATTTACAGTCCCTTATGTTAATATATAATCACTGTTTTCTTAAGCAAACTCATATAATAACTAAGATAAAGTGCTCTAGTTTTTGTAAAAATTCAAATATCTCTTATTCTGAAGGTCATTTAAAATGAATACCATAGCAACACATCAGAACTGAAAAATTGAGCATTTGTTCATAAACTTTTGGTACAGAATGAGCCACGTTTATGTTATGTTTTGTCAATTTTTACTGATTTTTTCCCATTTTAGTAATGCTAATTTCTTCTTCTCTTCTTAACTCTAGCATATTTTTTCTTAAAATGTACTAAACAAATCTAAAAAACAACAAAAATCCCATATCTCCATTATTTCAAAAAAAAAGTTGTCGCAAGCAGTCGGATACCTTAAATTGTTAACATAACTTAAGCCATTGAAATACTCAGTTGAATTATTTCAATTTAATCGTACGATAATTAATTTGAAAAATGCAGTCTTAAAATGGATGTAAAACTTCAAACATCGCTATGAAACTTTTGGATTCAATAAATAATAAAGTTTAGGAAATTTATAGGCACAATCATGAGCAAAAACAATCCTTAATTACGATGTAAATGAAAGAAGAGAGAGAAAGCTACGTTTTTGTTGTATGAGGAGAAAGGTCGAAAATAGAAAAAGATCGCTAGGGAATCCTGGAGACAAGTGACCTGGATTTAACGTGCATCAGCCAACTCTACACGGTGGATCTTCAGTGAACACCAGGACTCGAACCCGCCACCACGCCAGCCATGAGTTCGTGACCATGACTACTGGGCAACCGCGGTCAAGGGAGGGTGTAATCGTACACTTTAAGACAGGGCTGGTCAACCCGCGACTCACGTGCCACAGTATGGCACCGCGGAGTTATATCAGTGGCACACGAGGACCCAATTTTTTAATTTAAAGAGATAATTTTTTTTTACAATTTCATTGAAGCCTTAGACACACACACAGACAAAAAACCCTCAAAATTTATTTTAAATAAACTTAAATGGTTACAGTAGAAATTTATCGCGTACAGAAAGCACCTGCATTGTTGTGCGGTTTTCCGAAGGTTTTTTGACTCGCGTGATTTTTTGGAATTCGAGGGAGCGTATATATATTTTAAAATATCTGGAAAAAAACACTGGATT
>BMAO01001119.1:402868-432062 GCA_019973975.1 Trichonephila clavata | reverse complement strand
GGAATTGAGAAATCGAAGCCATAAGAGAGTCCTGTTCGAGAGGTTAAAAAAGACGGAGTGGCAATTGAAAGGAGAGGAGTGATAGAGGAGAAAAAAGAAGAAAAAAAACTGGTTGAATTTTGGAGGACTAATTAGGTGAGAAGAACCGACCCAACGTCTACACTATTTAGTATACCCTGTAGCTGAGTGTGTAACTGAGAATACGCCTTGTGTGTGTGTTAATTTTATATTCTAAATTAAAAATTAAAAATATTAAGTTCTGGTTATTCACGTTCGCTACCTGTTTATTGCGATAAACCTCGGACCTCTACTTTACACCACAACTCAGTGTCACTTTATCACACGAAGGATATGTCATGTCTTTTTATAAAAATTACAAATGCTTAACAATTTCTGAAAAGCAAAAAGTTATAGAATTGGTAGAAAAAGGTGTGAGGAAAGTCGTTGTAGACAAATCATTTGATATCCCACTAAGTTCGCTCTCCACTGTTCTGAGGAATAAAGAGAAAATCGTTAGTGCATCTTTGAGTAGAGTGAGAGAACACGTTAGTAAAGGTAATTTTCCACGTTTTGGACAGTGTTTAGTTAAATGAATGAGACATTGTCGAGGACAGAATATTCCGGTGGCTGGTTTTTGTAGAAGGAAAAGGCTAAAGCATTTGCCAAAGAATTATGAGTAGAGTTTTTTAGGCTAGCAAGGGATGGCTTAAAAGTTTTAAGAAAAGGAATGGGATAATCTTCAAAAAATATATGGGAAAGCTCAAGTGTCGACATTAATGTTTGTTCTAAGTGGCAGAACTCGCTTTCAGATTTAATAAAAGAGTATGATCCACATAACATTTTCATCACGGATAAAACAGGATTCTTTTTCAAGTGTATGCCAAAAAAATACATCCAAAGAAAAACAATGCCACGGAGGAAAACATAGCAAGGAGAGGTTAACTATTTTACTGGATGTAGACATGAACGGCTTAGAAAAAAATGCTCCTCTTTTCATAGGAAAATATGCAAAACCCCCCTCGGTGTTTCAAGGCCATAAACTCGTTCCCTACCGCATACCGCTCAAACAAGAAGGCATGGATGACCACCGAACTCTTTAATGAATGGTATGTTTCCTTGGACACGGATATTAAAAGCTAGAAAAGGTGTATTTTCTTATTTTTAGACAACTGCATTCTGCGAAATAACCCATCACTTTTATCAATTGTGAAAAAAAATAAACTCTTCAGTTTTCCCCTCCAAACTTCAGCCACTTGATCATACATAATTTTAAAACTTTTTATTGGTATGAAGCGTTTTGGATAACCTCGAAAATCAGCAGAATGTAACTATTTCTATTTTAACAGTTTTGATCATGTTTGGCAAGGTTTGGAGAGCTGTCACTCCTTTGACAATTCACAACTGTTTTAAAAAGTTGGGCTTCCAAATCTGTTTGATGTGCACGATACACTCATAAAATGTAGGAGTGGATCGAGAAAGCGCTATATGCTCTCAGATAGTTTTCTTTAATGCAATGCAAGCGCCATGTGTTTTCCAAAATATTATTTATTTTTGTGAATAGATCTCAGGATTATTTTTCAAACCTCAGTTTAATCTGCAATTAATTTAGTTAATGAAAAATAAAAATATGGCTGTTGTAGAGACTGCCAATAGAAGTGAAAACTTAGAACTTTTAGTATTAAAATTTAAATTTCATAATGTTTGAATTAAAATTATCAACATGACAATTTGGTTTTCACATCTATTGACACTTCGAGCAACATTTATATGCCCCAGTTTATATGGTTTTTTATTATTCAAATATATTACGGACTGTGCAAGATCATGACAAAATATAAATACAATTCAATTAAAATAACAATTAATATACAATCATATTATTTATGGATAGTACTTATAATTACTTAAATTTCAATGTACTTGATTTTTAACATTATTTTAATTGCTTGCATCATTGTCATTATTAATTTCAACAATACTTAGATTTTTGTACTTTCAATTATTTCATTTTGTTCTAAAAAGGATGCAATAGGCTTATGGTAACTAAAGTAAGCAAGGAAAATGTTTGATTCAAATTTATCTAAGTATCGCGTTAAAACCGCATCGATCGTCGTTTTATATTTTAAAGTACTGAACTTTCGGTCATTGGACATATTTAAATTAAGTGTTTCATTTGGAAATTTAATTAGTGGTAGATTTTTATCATCTGCAAAGTTAATATTGAAGTCTCCACATAAAATCATCGGTACATTATCATATTTTTCACCAAATCTTTTTTTTCCGAGTATTTCAGAACCTTCTTTTGTATAAATCATCAAATTTTCGAATAAAAATTGTTGTATCTGTCTCATATATTTTCCAGGCGAAATATAGAAGGCAACCATTAATATGTATTGCCCATTCTTAGAATCGCAACGAGCAACGCATATTTCACCTGTAACCGAAACATTAACACCTATGCTTCGAGTGAATTTAGTATGTATGTTCGTTCATGTGTGAAGTAATGAAGTGTGACGTATATTGAGTATTGTGATAAATAGCTATAAATAGCTAAGCCTGCTGCTGGAACTTCGGGTCTTATATAACTTACAACAAAGTCGTTTTTTATACGAATTTCTGACAAAAGTAGAACATTTAACTTTTTTACGATAGCATCACTTTTTAGGTCAGGCAAACTTTGACAATTGAATGAAAATACCGATAATCCTTTCTTGTTGGAGATGAATTTTAGAAAAGTTTGGTGACCGTTTGTAGTGTATTGTTTTGTAAACTTTTCAATTCTAACGTTAGATCCTCTCGATGACTTGATGATTGTTTATGATGTTTATTTGCATTGATAACCATATTTTAAACTTCAACACATTAATTTTGAATTATTATTAGATTTTATAAAATTTTTAATTTTGAAATCCACGATAAAAATATGATTGAACAACTAGAAGTCTGTTTTACCACGGTAATAAGAAAACTTCTAAGCCACTGTGAAATACTAATCCGGATTGCGTGATGCATTCCAGAAGTTAAACATTAGAAAATAAATAATATAAATTTTTCAAACGCCAAAATAAATACGAGTATTTAAAATAATTTTCTGTTATTTATTTTTAATCTTAAAAATATTAGTTGACTTATTTAATACTCACTATTGTACTGCACAAACAAAAACCAATAAATAATCAAACAAAAACACTTTTTCAACAATGTACAGTATATACACATTGAACTTTTCATTAAACCCATTCAATTTCACTTAAAATATATACACAGCACTATACGTCAGCTGTATAGCTACAGATATACTGCTATAAGCATATCGGTGACGCGAAAGCACGAGATTTCACCCATCCAAAAAGTGTCTAAGGCGAACAGCACACTGCGCGTGCTCCAGTCCAGGGGCGGCTCTAGGGCCGGACAAACCGGACCCATGTCCGGGGCGGCATTTGGACCAAATTTTAAAAATACTTTTTTTGTTATGGAAAATTTGGAAGAAGTTAAAGTATACTATCTAGGGAAAAAAATTCAGAACGAGATAATTTCTCTTTTATATGAGAATATTCTGATACCAGCAAGATCGAACAAATGACATTTATGTGGTAAGGTATACATATATTAAGAAATCTAATTCTAACGAAGTTATCGTTAACACTAATGCGAGTTTTTTTGGTTTCCTTCCAGTTGAAAAATCAACTGGAAGGAAAGAAGGAACTTGCTAGATATGCAGGGGCAGGCCTACAATAACAATATGAAAGACAAAAAATCAGGGGCTCAATTTAAAATAAGAGCGTTAAATCCACGAACAATCTATGTACCATGTAGTAGCCACTCTTAAAATTTGGTTGTTAATGACATGGCAAAAGCATCCTTAGAAGCCTGTACTTTTTTAAATATAGTTCAAAAAATTTATTTTTTTTTCCATCAACTTTTCGTTGGGTTATATTATTAAAATGTATAAAGGGCATAAAACTTTAAAGCCACTTAGTGTAAATAGCTGAGAAAGCTCAATAGAGGCTATTAAACCCTTAAGCTATCAATTAGGAGGTTTTTATGGTGCTTAGTTTTTAAAATAATGCTGAAATTGACAACTCTATAAGAGATGAGGCCACTGGATTTTTAATTTCTACTTAACAATTCAAATTCCTATGGCCATCATTATTTGGTACAAGATCTTTTTTTTAATCCAATGTGCTGCGGATTGGTATTTTTACCATTGCAGACCTAGTACATCCCTAAGAGCTGGTATCACTCTTTAGTGCGGCGCCGTATAGGCGGATACCAATTGCCGCAGGTAATTTTGACGCCCAGTTTCCTTCACAGAGGCAGGCACCTGAGCTCTGACGATGCGGACTTGTATATATCAGGATTTTAATTCTGCCGAGAGCACTCGAGCCAAACAGACACTCTAGGATATTTTACATGCCGTATAATCAAAGGAAATGGCCGCTGTCGATTTTCTGCATCACGAAAATCCACCGACTTGGGCCGGGGTCGAACCCGCAACCTTGGATGCAGAAGGCCAGCGGCAAACTAACCATGCTACCCAGCCAGTATAAAATCTTTAATTGCATTAAAATCCAATCAGCAAGCTATTGCAAACAAAATATTACGATCTACCATCTACTATGGAATTCTCAAGAAATTGCAATGATTTTTTTAAGGATATGACTTTTGGTAAAATGCACTGTGATGCAAAAGAACTGGCCGTCGAGTTTGATATCTCTGCTAACTTTTAGATGACGTAGCCACGTCGCATTATGAAGCACAAGATCATTATGAAGCACAAGATGATCCGATAGAATATCCTAAATTAAAATTCAAGATAGAGTTTTATTTTTTTACATTGGACGAAGCAGTTAATACCTTGGAATGCAGATTTAATTTAATGAGTACTGACAGTATTTGTTTTCAATTTTTGTACAATATATATGATTTAAGAGATACCCTTAAGATTTTAATTAATTAAAAACTGTAAAAATTTAGAAATGATGTTGACCGACGGAGAATTATTGGATGCAAACACGCTTGTGATTGAGCAGATGAGATAATGTCAGTTTCAGCTTTAGCAGGCAAAAAAAAAAAAAAAAAAAAAAGGCCCTGTTGTGTGAAGTTTTAAAATTTATTTCTGTTTTAGAATTTGCTTCAAATCTTGCTATTGCATTTATTTTACTTTCTTTGCTAATAAGTTTGGCAAGTATAGATATTAGTTTCTCAAAATTAAAATTAATAAAAAAATTTTTAGAGTTCACAAATTCTAAAGATAGCTAATGCAGCTAAGCCATTTAATCTATCGAACAAGAAATAGTTGAACAAATTGATCAGAAAGTTTTCAAAATTAAAAGTCACAAAGAAAACAATGGTAATTTTTTATGTGTTTTAGTTTTTAATATATATATATATATATATGCTGTTAGCTCCCTTTTTCTTCGCAAGGAATATTCAAGTTTTATAGTTGTGCATTTATGAGCAATTTTATCTTTTTTAATAATAGTTCTTTTTTTTTACTTTGGGGCGGCATTTTTCATTTTTGTCCGGGGCGGCAAAATTGCTAGAGCAGGCCCTGGCCAGTCAGAGCATGTCGGTGACGCGAACCCATAAGATTTTCCCCTACCCAAAAGTGCCCAACGCCGCTAAAGAAGTTTTCACTTCAATAATTTTTTGTATTATAAAATAAATATGACTGGAAAAGCCAAATATATTGGATTTTGTAACTTTCATTAAAATATCTACACTTTTGCTTTGCGAGAAGAAAAATTAAAGCATAAAATATTAGAAAAATAACCTAAATTTTTATATAACATGTAAATTACTTCAACTAGATATAAATTCTATTATTTTTTCAAAAGAATTAAGTAATATGTCAACTCATCAAGTAGTTTTTTTTAAAGTACCTTCTAAGAATAACTTTCTCAATATAATATAATGTATATTATTAATATTATATTAATACAACATTTAAGCTATTTTTTCAACACACACACATTACAATATATTGAAATCAAATATAATCACCAGGATATCATATTTTAATTGCATATATATGCCAATAGTTAAATGATTAAGCTGAGTAATATTGTAGTAACAAATGCTATCAATATTTTGCAAAATTATGAGTCGAATTTAAAAAAATTATTTTCATTCATGTTAATTAAAATAGTATTTTAATGTAGAAATACATTGGAAAATAACATAAAAATTACGGGCATTATAAGTTTTTTTTATGCAAAATGAACAGATTAAGTCTCTGTTATGTACATTCATTTCAGTCTCCATTTAAGAAAACAATAAGAATAAAAAAGATAATTACAGAAAGATAAAAACAAATTAACTAATTAAAATAACAAGAAAGATTATTAAACAATTAATAAAATATACAAAAAAATAACAAGAAATGAAAAGTAAAAATTATCCAAAATGTAAATAAAATGCGAAAAGAACTTCAGCAAAAATCATTCGACTAGTACAGCAATACAATAACAGTATATGACTATTCAATTATTTTAGTTTCCATACTACATAACAGATGGCGCTAGCATTGTATTAAAAAACTATCAGGGTGCATATAGCGCTGTCTCGATCCACTCCTTGAAATGTAATGCTGAACCATTCCTTTGGGAAGCTCTCCCAGTACATGATTTGACGTTTGACGACTACGCGCGGGTTGACACGGACATCGCTGTATGGAGAACCCTATTTGAGGCTGAAATTGTGGCTTTGGACCATAATAACACAGAAAGTCAAGAAGACGAAGCGGAGGAGTTGACTCCAATAAATCTGACTGAATCTTGTCACTAAACAAACTACGCAACATTTTCCATCAAAAACGTATTAGTGTGGACGTTTTTCAAGCTTCATTTATTCTAGAAAAATCTATTGATAAAGTTAGATTGAATGCCATAAAAAGAAAATTATAACAGATTTTTCCGTCAAAAAAGATGAATTATGTGTATTCTTTTAATAATTATTTTTAATATATAAATGTATTATTTTATACAGGACTTTTAACTCTTCTGTATAGTATTTATATTGCATAATATGTACTTTTTAAAAATTCTATAAAATAATTTTATACATATGTACAGTCGTTGGTTTCTTATATAGTTTCAAATTTAAATGTGTTCGAAAAAAATTTCTCTTCGTGCATTTTGAGAGCTTTTTCCTTCCAACTTGATAATTTGAACTCCTGATAATTCGAAGATTTTTCATTTGTCCCTCCAACTTCAAATTATCTGCAGTCTACTGTACATAGGATTGTAATCAATAGAAAAAAAATATCAAGGACTTTGGGGGGGGGGGGAGTCCAGACTCATGGATCCTTTGTGTTTGCCTCTGAAGAAAAGGGATTGTATTTTAGAATTTTTACGAGATAAAGTTGAAGCTGAAGAACCCATTATCCTTGCTCTCGAAGTTTTACCACATCAAAATTAAATAAAATATTATAAAATTTCTAGTGAAAAAAAAGATGATTAAAAGTAATTTTAGCATGGAAAATTTTCTGAATTTCCGAGTGCAACAGACTTTTTTTAACTTCATCTCATGGGTGAAGTTTGATTGTTTAAAAGTAAGAATAATACCTTTAAGGTATTATTATTAATTGACAAATTTTTTATGATTTTATTTTATAGGTCATCTTATTAGCTTTAAAAAAATACCAAGTTTATTATTTTCTAGAACAAAAACTACAAGTGTTTTAGTAGAAGCAGATGCCATTACTTTAAGAAGTTGTCATACTTTAAAACGCGTTTTACTCGAAATGCGTGTTTTTTTTTTTTTTTTTTTTGAATACTCAAACGGGGCTAGCGATTGCTTAAAAAGTTTTGAAAATAATTAACTGAAATTTTTTGTGTATATTCTGTATAATAATAAAACCGTTTTTACCTTCATATTTATCCATCACTGTTTTATTGCAAAATATACAGTCCCTTATGGGAATATAATCATTGTTTTTTTAAGCAATTTCATATAATAACTAAGATAAAATGCTCTAGTTTTTGTAAAAATTAAAATATCTGTTATCCTGAAGGTTATTTCAAAAATGAATAACACAGCCATACATCAGAATTGAAAATTTTAAAATTTGTTCATAAACTTTTGGTAGAAAATGGGCCCAGTTTATGTAATTTTTTGTAAATTTTTACCCATTTTTTCCATTTTAGTAATAATAATTTATTTTTCTCTTCTAATTTTAGCCTTTTTTCTTAAAATGTACTAAATAAGTCTAAAAACCACACAAAAAAATCTCCATATTTCCATTTTTTTTTTTAAAAAAGTCGCAAGGTAGTCGGATACCTTAAGGGAGATGGAGTCACTTGTTCAACAATCTAACAATTGTTTTTTATGTTTGAAATCTGGAGACCAGTCCTGGATTGCAATTTGTAAGCTGATTGCATGTGTTGGGATAAAAAGCACCATTCTTCGTGTGTAGAAAAATGCAGCGAATAATTGCGCCTAAAGACGAAGAATCCTCCGTAGTGAAACAGGAAACTGAGATTAGTTCCGGAGTGTGGATCAACCTTTGTTTAACTTAGCTACTACTCCAGACGCAATGCTGCAAACCTTCAGAGTTACAATTAGAGCAGTGCTTCTCAAACTTTTAATATTTGCGACCCAATATTCAATCATAGCTTTCATTGCACCCCTCTTCGTACAATAACACTGTATTGAATTCAATACTACTATACTTTGACGCTAAAGCTACAATACGACTCTCACCTCTTAAGTGCCACCGACGTATATAAACATCTCACTCGACCAAAGCGTTAATTGCCCCGTACGTATATATGCGTCTTTCCGAAGTACGATCTTCTGCTATCCATAAAATTATTCCGAAGGCTTTGGAATGCAATAAAAGAACCTTGACAATGTTTGCGAAGGATTTACTTATTTCAGATGAGGTTTTACTTATTTGTTCCTTTTCATCCTCCCCTATACATCACATACGCTCGCATACGTAGAAAACGGTGGCATTGGGGAGAGAATCAAGTAAATTTTTACCGGCTGTTAAGAGATTAGTTATCAACCGTATAAATTATCAAGAGAGATAAGTAAGAATTTTATGCATGACAAGTCCATGGGGACACTGGTAATTATTAAACGTGTTTTTAACTTAATATTAATAAATTAATTATAAAATACATTGCGTGCAGTATTGATACATTTATAAATGCATTATATCAGTGCAGATGTGTATTTTATATTTTATTATACTACAAAGTATTTTGTGTTTGTTTACAGTCAGTAAATTAATATTTTTTTTAAATAATCTTTTGTTCTCGGCTTTTCAATACGCTCGCGCCTCCCTTGTAGAGTTATCCCGCCATCCTAAGGGGAGCGCCCCACAGTTTGAGAAATGCTGAATTAATGGAGGTAATGGGGAAAAACGTGCCTGCTGGACCTATCATTGACACAACTTCACAGAGATCGTGTTTATTAAGTAGTACATCTCAAGAAATGAATTATGAACCTCTGAATTGTGAATATTTGCAACACTCTTTGTCAGGTGGAATGAATACAAGGGTTTGCAAACATATACACTTTGTATTTATCAAGTGTGCATTTATCTCATTCTATTGGCAGTCTATCTTTTAGATATCGAATAATTACACTGAGCTGATTGGTTTGTGGCAAATCTGGTGTTCAATCGATTGATAAATTATAATATCTAAAGGCTTTTTATCTGTGCTATGATTTCATCATGAACTTTTTGAAGCATTACCTTGTTTAACTGTTTTAAATTATTTTTTGATAAGTACTACATTTTTTCCCCTCATCTCCAAAGTTTCCATTATTGTTTACGTGTGTTGCTAAAAATAAATCGAATCGGAGTTAATGAATTTAAACAAAGGGTATTTTTTTTGTTGTGAAGACCGAACTTGTTCAATTAAGGCAGGAATTTAGATTCTTGAAAATATTCGATGAAGAACAGGGATTGGCAAGACAATGTGCAATTTGTTGCTTGAGAAGAAATGAAAATGAAAAGATAATCCAAAGAAGCTCTGCCCCATTGCAATGCAAGACTTAGTATTACACCATGCTTCAAATTGTATGCGTTTATTTATATGCACCCACACACAAAATCCTCCGCCATTTGAAAAAAAGGTACGAATATGAATTTTTTTTTTATAAACACGAGAGAAATTCTTTTAAGATGTGTAACACATTCTTTATAGCATTGCTAAGTGTACTTGTAAAAAGCAAGCATTTAGGGGTCATTGTGTTCCACACAATTATAAAATAAAAAATAGTGTGAAAACTTTAAAATCGAAAATTAAAATAAAATTCTTCCATTTTCACATGCTGTTGAGTATTATGCTTAGTTATTTGCAGTAAAAAAATGTGCCCTTTTTTTGGAACATTTCGGGCGAAAAAGACAGCAATAAGAAATACTATCTATGTTTATTCACATATATTACTATTCCAGATTTACATTTAGAACTTTTTATGAACATGGATTGATTTCTTACAGAGACTTTGTTCAACAATGTAAAGTTATGTCTGTAGAAAAAATTAATGTTTTTCTTACACACACAGATATAACTTTACATTTAAATAATCTTAATTAAAATGGCAAGACCGTGGGAAAACAAACAAGGTTACGTTTGAGAGGTTAACGAGAAAACTTTCAATTTAAATTAGATTTTTTTGCTAAAAAGATATTAAATCTGGAAAACTTCGAAAGCTTAAAACTTTTTTTTCCGGATGAACTAACACTTTCCGCAAAAATTAATTGGAGTTCTAAGTAAGAATTTTGAAATATTCTCTACTTTGTTAAACTGAGCCCTTATTAATGTCTCACTTCAGACAACACGAGGGCTATTGGTGATGGACCTCGAATTTTGAATCATGGTCAAGTGACGAGGATGACACCCGGGTCTTCACTCCACTCTTCTAGCTTCCAAACCACACCAAAGTGAGTACTTTGACCCACGGCAAATTTAAATCAACCCAAGCCCTCTACTCTGCGGGTATTTAAAGGTATCAGGACTCGAAACAACGCCGGCTACGAGTTCGTGCCCATGATAAGTAGATAACCACGCTCACCTCTCTTCTAATAAGGAAAAGGTTTTCAAACAGATATAAAAATTGAAAATAACTTAAAAGTCCGTTGAAAATTGTAAGTTTTATCCGGATTTATTCAACATAAACAATTTCGATAACCTTTTTAATTGGACGGGATTAGAAAATTTAGAAAAGCATGCATAGATGCGATATGCAATTCCCTTCGGATGCAAACATTTGTAGACGTTAAAACTTCGAAAAATTGGAACTAGTTCATACTACATATAAATAATAAATTAAATAAAAATTGAAAAAAAACTATGTTGTCAATTATTTATGATAAATTTTGCTTATATGGTTATTTATTATGGTTTGGCCTTATAATTTCTTGACTACTAATTTTATTTTATAAAAATTACAATTTTCCATATCACACCCCACACATACACTATTCAATCTATATATTGTGTACTGCATGATTAGCGCAGCCATCTAGTAGCGTGATACTACACAACTATATCCCAACATTACTCTGTCACCAATAATTGAATTAAATACAGTGAAAATCGCTTAACACGAAACTGAGAGGACAGAAATATTTTTTCCTGTTAAAAGAATTTCGTGTCAAAGGATGTTGCAAAAAAAAGTACATTTAATATATTAATTTACATAGATGTGTATGTATGCATGCATTTCATACAAAGCAATGAAAAAGAAAAATTCACAAGAAGAAATTTATTCACTTTAATTTACATTAAAGAATAATAATATAAAATTTTCAAATTTTTTAAAAAAACAAAGCATTTATTGAGTTTTTGAAAAATAAACTGATATTTTTCTTTTCATTGTCTTTTTAGTATCAAATTGTCAGCAAATTGTTTGATGTCGTCCATTTTGTTATTTATTTCATCAATGGAATGTGCATCATGAGGTTCCTCTTTTCGGATGATGTGGGAACAGGAGCTGCATTATTCATTTCATTTTCGTCATTGGAATCTGCATCAATAATATTTTTTGAGCTTTAAACAAATTCCAAAATGTCTGTCTGCCATAATTGGGGTTCACATTATCATCATCTACTGCAACGAATTCTTCGGATGATACTGTGGTGTTTGCCTATTTGGCACCCCTCTCTCACCATCTTGCCTACCTAAAGGTGTAGGGGGAAACGAAGCATCACCAGCAACTTCCATAATAACTATTATTTTATTTCTCTTCAAACACACTTAATCAATCACAAGTGAAACTACAAAAGGAAACTCTAGGAGTGATATATAAGGTGAACTATCTATTCTCAATATATAACTCTAAGTAAACCCGACTAAGTGAACTAGACAAGGAGAACAAGCGCTACAGATCCGATAACTAAATATGATTCGATCTATTTTAGATCCTCAATCTAATAATTTAATATCTTAATAACTATTTCCTTAACTCGCGCTATGTTTGTGAATGAATTATTCTAATATTCTCACTTACGTATCACCTCAACAGCTCCCCAGCTCCTTCTAACTTATATCTACAAAACCTAGACTTTATATAGTCAAACTAATTTAAATATCATGGTTTCTTCTTGAGAGGTTATGAATGCTAGTCCCAAAGTTTCCCCAAGAGGATTAGTGGAAAAATGACGCGTATAAATCCATCACAAATACAGTAGAACAGTCCAGTTCGGCTGGTGTTTTCCATATTTTGTTCATTCCCAGAAGAGAAATCTTTTCGTGTTAAGAGAAAAAATATGAATAGAAAGACATAGTAGTATGTCGGGACCGTTGTGTTATTTCGTGTTAACCAATATTTCGTCTTAAGCGTTTTCGCGTTAAATGAATTCTACTGTATATCAAGAAAACATGGAGGGAACAGACCATAAATTACCTGAAAATATTATTCAACAAGCTGAAGATTAATCAAGTATCACAAAGCAACATGAAAAAAATATTTACAATAAATATATTTAAAAAAGAGGGAAATATATACATAAACTATAAGAATAAAGTTTAAACAAATTGCTAAATAAAATAAACTCCATGACAATATTACATCTTAAAGTCAATTTATTTATTTTGAAATTTTTTTGTTAAAATCTAAAAAAAAAGGCCTATAAATATTACGAATTAATTAAAAGGCATTGAAAATATTGTAATGCTTTCAATAATTAATTTCAATGTTTTTAGTAATTTCATTTTAAGAAAAATATTTACAAGGTCACCTCAAAGATGGCGCTGCGTGCTTACGATTAAATAAAGGCACACATGTGTTTTTAATACCATACACGAAGTTCTAATAATTGAATTTAAACATTCCTTTACCATAGAACAGTGATCTTTAAACTTTGTCAATCCTCAGTATCTTTAGAATTATAAAGTGTTTTCGGGAAACCCCATTAAAAAAAAAGCCAAAGAAGAATATATAACAAAATAATATTTACAGTAAATCATTTATAGTTACTTCATACAAAAACAATATTAAAGAAAAGTTTTATGTTTTTAAATTAAAAGATTTTTTAAGATAAAATTGATGAAATTTACTGATTTATTCATTCTCCAGATATCACCTACCCTTGCATTATATGTATTTAATGACTGGTATATATACATAGTGTCCCAGGATTATTGGGACAAACTTTAAGGGAAGGTAGGGGACATCAAAATGATTCAGATTTGCATAGCAACCGATGGTCGGAGACGTCTTCGTTCGGCGTTGGGTGGCATTGTTCGCAAGAGTATTGGAGGAAACAGACCTGCATTACCGCAGTCATTTCAGCTGTCATCGCCCGCAGAGGAGTATGGAATGTTTTACGAAGACCGAGCTAGGGGAGATATCACCTGATTTACAGATTGGCAGAAGGAAATGCCCGAGCAGCAGAAAGATTGTATCGCGAAAGTTACCCACAAAGAGATGGACCGGATCGTCGGATGTTTACCAGTGGCATAACAGAGAATACTTGGATCCCCCCCCCCGCGCAAAATCAGGTTTTATGCCTCAAGTCCAAATTAGTATTTGGCGTCAGTCAGGCTTTGGGTCCCCCCCCCGCAATGCGGGGGTGTACGTTACACCACTGATGTTTACAAATTTTGCATCACAATTTGTGGTACATCGAGGTAACAGGCATAGGGAGGGTGGGCCACAAGTGATTCGAACTCCCAAGCATGTAACAAAATATGTTGGATACCGTTCGAATGAGTCAGAGTACCAGCATATTTTCTTAATTTAGTCAAGTTCACCAATAAGGAGAATAGAACTCGATACCTTCTGATTCGTAAGCAAGTAATATATCACTGGACAAAAGTGATCATCATTTTAGGAGTGTGTTGGAGTGGCAAAGTAATATGGCAGGATTATTAAAAATAAACTTTTTATTTCCAACACAACAACCACAACAAATAAATAAGTTCGAATATATATATTCCCTTCGTCAGAGGGAATTCTGGGAAGATAGAAGAAGTGCCAGAAGACATTTCTTCCGACCAATGAGATTCAGTAAGATATTCCAACAGCCAATAAGATGCAAGGATCAAGAATCGATACTGTGAGTAAGGATCATCCATTATTATGATTAAGGATTATTCGATATTATGAAAGTACACTACACAAGCCCTTTGCTGGTGCATAGAAGGATCTCGGAGTAGTGTTGATTGTATTTTGCGAGGTGATGGCTTACATCCATACCAAAGAGTATTGCCAAACCACATGTAATATCTTTGACTAATAAATGTTCCAGAAGATCTTAGTCTTGTGTCTCTTTGTTTTTTGTACATGTCATATTGCTTTCCTATGACGTTTCTGACTGGGTTACTGTGCAAATCTGAATCCTTGTGATGTCCTCCACCTTCCCTTATAGTTTATCCCAATAAACATTGTATGTGTGCTTGAATTTTTTGCACAAAACTGACGATTTTTATAGAAGTTATCTGATTCGATTTTATATTCTGCTTTTAATTTGTTTCTTTATTTTGTTATTGTTGCCACATACATTGAGAGAAACTTTTCACTTCCGAATGACATTAAAATGTTTATAGACGTGTGGAAAACTTTTGTTTATTCTGCATGAATTTACAATCAAAAATTTAGAAGCGGTTTTTGTTTAAATTTACATTTTAACGTCGAATCTGCTGATTTGACAATAGTTGTTCCCTCTTCTTCATAGGCAAGTCCTCTGATTTATCGTAGTACTCAAAATTATTTTTCGTCCATTAATGCTTAGTTTTCTCTTTTAGGAAATATTTTTTCAGTGGGAAAAAAAGTGTAACACTGCCACCTCAACTGATTAAAGTGATTTAGAAAGCTGCTTAATTTTGTAAAATATTGCATAAAACATATTCTCGTAAACGAATGATGGTCATAAAAAGTTGTAGGACCAAAGCATTTTTTTTAAAAAAAAATTGTATGTACATTCACCGCCTTATTCATTGTTAACTGGACCGACAGTCAAAGGAAGAAAACCAAGGTTTCGCCAAATTTATCTCAATAGGTTCATTCTTTAACTCCACTTCAGATTAGGAAATTTTGACTGGGCTCTAAGCTGGATTAGATTTAACCGCGTTTGCGCAGTAAGAGCAGTCACGGGGCCTATTTTCACCAATGAAGTTACAGGCTCGGAGTTGAGTATCTGGAGAAATGAAAATGGTGGTGAAATGAAGTTGTTGTTTTTTTAACCGGCAGTTTGCATTCACTTAATTTTCAGGTTTCATAGCCCAGTTCAATTAGTGGTGAAAACGGCGTTTAGTCCATGAAGGGATATGTTTATTTTACTTAAGGTATCCGACTACCCTAAAACTGTGAATTTTGCCAAAAAATGACAATTTTTTTGATAATTTTATTTTATGGGCCATCTTATAAGCTTTATCAAAATACCAAGTTTATCATTTTCCGTTTACCAGAACAAAAACTACAAGTGTTTTAGTAAAAGCATATGCCATTACTTTAAGCAAGATGTCATATTTTAAAACGCGTTTTACTCAAAATACGAGTTTTTGAAAATAATCAAACGGGGTCAGCAATTGCTAAAAAAGTTTTGAACATAATTAACTAAACTTTTTTCTGTAATTTCTGTATAATAGTAGAACTGTTTTAACCTTCAGATTTATCAATCACTGTTTTATTACAAAATTTACAGTCCCTTATGTGAATATAATCACTATCTTTTTAAGCATTTTCATATAGTGACCAAGATAAAGTGCTCTAGTTTTTGTAAAAATGAAAATACCTCTTATCCTGAAGGTCATTTCAAAATTGAATACTATGGCAACACATTAGATTGAAAAAATTCAACATTTGTTCGTAAACCTTTGGTGCAGAATGGGCCGCGTTTATGCTATTTTTTGTCAATTTTCAGCCATTTTTCCTATTTTAGTAATAATAATTTCTTTTTCTCTTCTTAATTTTAGCACATTTTTTCTTAAAATGCACTAAACAAATCTAAAAATAACAAAAAAATCCCCATAACTCCTTTTTTAAAAAAAAAGTTGTCGCAACCAGTCGGATACCTTAAAATGCTAAAAAAAAGAAGAAAAGAAATATGTCTACTAAATAGGACAAATATTGCAACCATATTTCTTCCCAACATTTTGGAGATAGTCATGACTTCGCTCGCTTAAAATAATCTGACGCGAAAACGCTTAAGTCGAAAGATCGTTAATACGAAACAATATAACAATTCTGACAAACTACTTGTACTATGTGTTTTCATAAATTTTTTCCTCTTAACAAGAAACGAAAATCGCTTAACACGAAAAAATTTCTTTTCAGAAAATGAACGAAATACGGAAAACACCAGCCATGTAGGTTCATCATCGGAAGAATTCATTGCAGTAGATGATGATAATGTGAGTATATCCCCAATCATGGAAAACAAAGATATTTTGCTCAAAGCTTAAAAAATATCATTAACACAGATTCTGACTTTGAAATTGAGATGAATAATGCAGTTCCTGATCCCATGTCATCCCAAATGAGGAACATCATGAAAAATAAGCGCAGTTATTTAAACGCAAATTCCAATGGTGAAATGAATGAAGGAAATGGATGACATAAAACAATTTTTTAACAATCTTATGCTAAAAAAAGGCAATGCAAAGAAAAATATCAGATCATTTTCCAAAAACTCAATAAATTTTTTGTTTTTCAAAAAACTTAAGAAAATTTGTATTAAATTTCATTAAATTCTTGTTAATGTTGCATTAAGAATTCGATTGTATTGAAAAATATACTTATACCTGTAACTGTCGCCTGTTGATAAAAAAAAAGGGGCAGAACTCATCTAATTTGTGTTTTCTAAAAATCTCTAAAATTGAAGCATAGAATGATGTTTGCTCTTTCGTAACCCAAAAACCAAGTGGATTCCCGCAAAACCAATTTTCGGTGGATCTCTACTCCGTAAATTGAACATGCAAGCCAAATTTCAAGTCTAAATCTAACAGAAAAAAAAAAAAAAAGTTTTACTATCAATATCCCCGTAATCCCGTTGAGAGCCGTTTTCCAAAATAACCGCTCTTAGCGGATTTCAACTCAACAAAAGAAAAATGCAAACCAAATTTCATTATTATAGTCCTTGTAGCTCGAAAAAAGTAATTTTTTTTGTCAATACGTCCCAGTAATCCCCTGCACCCCCCCCCCAGAACTTGATTTGCTTAAAATACATTCTTAGTGGATCCCTATTCAACAAAAGAAACATGCTTAACAAATTTCAAGTATATGGGTCTAACAATTAAAAACAGGATTTTTTTTTCTGTAACTCCTCTTGACCCCTCGCAACCCTCCTTGGGGGTCAATTTTCGTTTTACTCTTTGTTAGAGGAACTCTATTCCATGAAAGGAACATGCCTACCAATTTTCAAGCAGGATGATCAAATAGTTTAAAATGGAAATATTTATCAATTACGCCTCTTAATCTCCCGAAATTAAACTTAGTAGTTCATATTCGCGAAACCCATTTTGTAGCGGTTCTCTACTTTACGAAAGGAATCTGCTTATCAAATTTCAAGACTGTTCGTCTAATAGTTTAAAAATGGGGATAATTATCTATAACGCCACTTGAGCCCCCGCAATGCCACATTAAAGAAACTCACAATTAAGAAATTAAGAACAATTTGAATTAAGAAAAACAGAGAGGTAGAAAAATGAAAGATACCTTGAAAAATATTATTCTTCGATTACAATATAAATATTAAGCAAATAATAACTATTGTTTAAATGTGACTAAAAATGTAAATAAAAAAAAAAGAAAGGATTAAAACTAACCGTAAAACTTATCAATTTTTTCTTTCTTGCATTGCTTTTTGCTTATGAAGCCTTGATTTATTATTTTTAAAAGTACATCCGAAACAGCCGATGCTCTACTTAACTGAACAGTGAGATAACTATCATAAAAAAAAATTATGGCACGTGTCAGCGTATTATCATGTGCGCGTAACACTGTTATGTCTCATGAAGAGCATCGGTCGCCAGTAACCAAAACAACGACTTCATTAGCTCAGCTTGGCGTTTAATTTGGATTTCATCTTGGCATTCAGTTTCACGTTCACCCGTATTGTTTCCGTTCCCGTAAGAATACGGGAATAAAATATAGCCTATGTTACTCCCCGTTAATGTAGCTTTCCATTAGTGAAAGAATTTTTAAAATCGCACCAGCCGTTTCCGAGATTAGCCGGAACAAACAGACAGACAAAAATTTTAAAAATTGGTTTTTTGTTATGAGTACCGTATATACTTTTAGTGCATTAAGTAAAAAGCTGCTAATTTGAAATTACAAACAGACACTTCAATTTTGTTTATTTGTATAGATAAAAAAATTGCATTACTCCTTGTGTTAATTAAATAAAATTTTCATTAAAGATATAATTGTTCCATAGAAAATTATTTCCAATCATACTCGATTCATTTTCTTCAGGATTTAAGTTGCTATTGCGAATTTACCACGATAACATGTCAGATGTTACACATCGTATGCGACTACTATGAGGCTCGTTTCTTTTTTTTTTTTTTATATTTCTTACTGACTTGCCGAAAAACTTACTGCAATCATTGATGAGTAGGATGGATGATTCCACCAAGATTTAAAGATCATAGAGGCATGGTATCAAAGTAGATGGGACGTATATATGATGGATGGCTATTACTGGAGTCAGTGACGTAACGGATAATATTAGGGCCCGAAGTCGTAGAAGTTAGTTTGGAGCCCGAAGCCGTACTTGGCACCAGTCAGGCTTTGGGTCCCCTAAAAGAATGGGCACCCACTCAATGCGGGGGTTGTGGGGGTGAACGTTACGCCATTGGCTGGAGTATCAACTGAGAATGTCTATTTATTAAACACTCCAGAAAAAGCTGTAAGTGAAAATTTTTACCTTAACATGCATTATGATGTATGAATAAAACTATAAATAAAGATGTACAAATAAAACTATTCTTTGTGGACGGTATATTTGGTAAGTTTTCACTTCATCTTCCTTCATATGCACGTTTTGTATAACTTTTGAAATGAAGAAAAGACATGTTGCGCAAAAAGTTGACGCGATAGACAAAACTGTGATTACTTTTAAATTCTTAAACTAAAAATTAGTCAAAAGCGAGTCACAGAATACAAAACTGCTGTTTACCAGTGTTAATAATAAAATTTATGTATATATGAACTAAATAAGGTTATTCATAATTAATATTATGCGGGAAATGGTTCTGTGTGTAGGCTTAAGCCTTTGTTTGACGAATAGGGTTTCACTTGGATGGGGAAAAAATCCGCATACACACACCTTCCAGCTTAAGAACAAACAATGAAATACATATAAATACATTTTTATTTTAAATAATTCCTTAATTTTCTTATAACTTAAGGCAATCTTGACTCATAAATAAATATTATACCTACAATCTACACTGGTGTCCAAAAGTTAAGCATAATTGATAATTATGTGAATAAAGAAGGAACTGTAAATCAGAATGGCGGGAAACGTGATATGCGAGTGTAAAATGATTATAAAATAAGGAAGCAAATCAAAAGAATGATAAATATTAATTTTATTATCCAAAGTAGCAGTTTGAAAGAAAACTGAGCATAGCAAGGATTCACACTTTAAAGAAAAAATGAAAGAAAACATTAATAAAATACTGATGCTGCAGTTTAATAAGGCGTGTGGTCACTTCTGACAACCAGGCACGCTGCACAGCGATTTACCATACTTGCTTTGAGATGATGAATGAGTTGTGGGCTCAAACGGTTCCAAGCTTCTTGGAGAGCTCTCTTCAATTCTGTCACGGAGCTTGGTGGGTGCGAAAGAGCTGCAATTTGTCTCCCAAGCATATCCCATACATGCTCAATAGGATTTAAATCAGGGGAGTTCGCAGGCCAAGACATGCGCTGGATGTTTCTCGTTTCAAGGAAGTCATCATTCAGCACCGCTTGGTGACATGGCACATTATCATCCATTAATATGAAGTCAGGACCGACAGCACCTCGAAACAAGCAAACATAATGCTCAAGAACTTCGTCTCTGTATTTTTGAGCAGTCACAGACCCCGTGTCAAAGAAATGGAGGTCTGTGCGGCCGTCCATTATGATGCCTGCCCATACCATTACTACCTTGATGGAAAATGATGTTTTTCCGTTATGTTTCTTGGTTCAAAACGTGTTCCACGTTCTCTCCATATCGTTACCCACCGAGAACCACTACTCAGACTAAACCGGGACTCGTCACTGAACATCACATTGGCCCACTCTCCCACACTCCAATGTTGATGTTTCAAACTCCAGTTCAAACGAGCGCGTTTATGCGCAGACGTGAGGGTAATGCAAACTGCTTGTGTTCTGGCATGCAGACCAGCATGATTGAGTTTCCTGTAAACAGTTTGTCTCGAAATTCGTATTCCTGTGGTGACTGTGAGCGCCGAACCCAGTACTCTGGCAGTACTGCCCCTCTGACGTCGCGCACTTATTACCAGATATCGGTCTTGGCAAGGGGTTGTGACTCTTGTTTGACCTGATACTGGTTGTCGGGTAACATCTCCCGTTCTTTGAAACCTCTGCCCAAGTCTTGAGATCACAGACTGGTCCACATTCAGAATTCGAGACACTTCAGTTTGTGATCATGAGGATTCCAGCATTCCAACGATTCTTCCTTTCGTAAACATGTGCAATTGGCGTCTTTGTGCCATCATTCACCTTGTTTGATGGTTAACAACGTTTCTTCGCACAGCAGTTGCACAAAACTTGTCTGAACTGCCTATGCTGCGTGAATCGGTTTCTCCGCGTTCCGACATGCACCGTTGTTTCGCGCAGTACGTAGTCGACTGAAAATTTTTGCATAAGCCCAATGTTTCTTCTTCACCCAATTAATATCCGCAAGAAATTTGGAATAATTTTACGAATATTTACTCCATGTTTTTTGCAATTTTACGATTTATGCTTAACTTTTGGACACCAGTGTAGTATATCTGCGATTGTGTTGTATTGTATCGTAAATATCGTACCTGCAATAGTCTACATGCGACACCGCATGTAGACACCGCATGTTTTTTTCACATAAATAATAAAACAAATAATCAAATTCCATAACATGAACTATATTTACAATTCCGCATTTTTAACATGTATTAAAAACAAGATCCTTTTGACGTAAAAATAAACTAATTCATTTTTAAAAAGTTCACAAACATTAATAAAAATTTGTACTTGGTAAAATTTGTATTATTACATCTTTATTTGTAATTTATTTCTCTATTTTTTACATAAAGATTTAACCTGAAACATATGAATTTTTATAGTTGTTTGAAACTAATAAATATATTTTTTTATTTATAATTGTATTCTTTAATTACAAAGCTGAAATAAAAACGTTTCTTCTACAAATTTAAATCAATGAATTTGGGGATTATTTTTATGACGAAAATTACATGCTTATCGAGTCCCAATGAGTTAAAAGCTTATGCTTAAGATGTAAAAGAAAATGTATTGAAATTAATCCGCAAAAGTTTCAAATAGAAAGAAGGCAAAAAACAAGCATATTACACTGGTGTGCAAAAATTAAGGACGAAGTCGAAAAATTAGCATATCAGCTGAACGAAGAGGCAGAGCGGACAGAAAGACCAATCAGGAGATTAAGTGAGGTGATGTACGGTAGCACATGCGCAGATATGCAGGTAGACGTAATGGGGGAGTGTCTGAGTAGTAAAGCATGTTGTCGGTGTAAGATCAGTATTTCTGGCAAAGAGATTGCACACCGTATAGCAGTTAAAATCACACCGAGTTGCTGCCTCAGCGAGAAATGGCAAATAATCAATCTGTTAGACGACATCTGGATGCTTTTACCCGAGGTCGAATCATTGGGAAGTTGGAGGCAGGTCGCAGTGTGACAAGTGTGGCTGCAGAGTTCGGAATTGCTCACAGCATCGTTTCACGACTTTGGAGACAATTTCAAACTACAGGAACAGCTATCCGGGGGTTCAGTAGTGGTCGTCCACGAGGAACCACACCCGCAGATGACCAGTATATTGCCTTACAGGCCAGAAGAAACAGGCGGCAGACAGCGGGAGAAATCGCTAGACACACGACACAGGCGACTGGACGACAGATATCGCGTTTTACCGTGGCCAGAAGACTGCACGGTGGTGGTCTGTTTGCACGACGCCCTGTACGGTGTGTACCTCTAATGCCAGCCCATCGGAGAAGGCGTTCTCTGTGGTGCCGGGAATACCGGAATTTGAGAGACAATGAATGGGGACGAGTACTCTTTACAGATGAGAGCAGATTCAGTCTGAGTAGCGATTCTCATCGCATACTCATCTGGAGAGAGCGGGGAAGCCGCAATCATCCCTCGAACATCATTGAAAGGGACAGGTATGGAGGTGGCGGTGTTCTCGTTTGGGAAGGCATCATGCTTGGTAGTCGTACAGACCTTCACATCTTCGACGCAGGTTCAGTCAACGAGAACCGTTATTGTAGCGAGATTCTTCTTCCATATGTGCGTCTTTTTAGAGGCGCTATGGGTCCGCAGTTCCTTTTCATGGACGACAATGCACCATGTCATCGCACAGTAGCTGCCGAACAGCTCTTAGAGAGTGAGGATATTGAACGTATGGATTGGCCGGCACGATCTCCGGATCTCAATCCCATCGAGCATGTATGGGATTTTCTAGGCAGATGCTTGGCAGCTCGTACCACCAGTAACGATTCCGGAGCTTCGATTGGCGCTGCAAGACGAATGGGCAGCAATGCCTCAACAACTCATTGACACCCTCATTCTCAGCATGGGCAGACGCTGTGAAACCTGCCTAGAAGTCAGGGGAGATCATATCCCCTACTAAAGACCAGATATTTCTTGCTGGACACCCATCACAGGGATGTTTTGGCCTTCAGTTGCATTGCGCTCCATGCTACTTTTTCAATAAAGCTTCTTTTTTTATCCCTCTGATTTCTCTTTTAGTAAGTGTTGCTTACATTACTCATGTCCTTACGTATTGGGGATCTTACGGTATTAAATGTGTTGATTTGGAATGCTTTTGTACAAAGTTATATTGAAAAAACCGTCTCGTCCTTAATTTTTGCACATCAGTGTATATTTACTTTTTCAAGTAATTACTGAGACATAAAAAGACGCGCTATAGCGCCAAAACAGTCAATCCTGAATAACTTATGCAGCGACCAATGAGAAACGACCTCTGCTTTTGAGTGTGCCGGAGAGAAATTTTCGAGCTGAGAAAACTTCACTTTTCACCCTCTCTTTAATAGTACGCGTTAGAAGGAAACACAGGGTTGACAGTTCTTACGAGCTTATGTATTCCTGAAAGTTTTCCCTGTTTCTAGACTGGGAAGTTTATAAGAAAGGGATTCGAAGTTTTCCTTAAGCGTGAGACATTGTTGAAAGAGTATTAAAAATGGCTTTACGTGGTTATAAAGTAATTGAATTTGCTGGTTTAGCTCCTGGACCCTTTTGTGGCATGATATTAAGAGATCATGGTGCTTCTGTGATAAGAGTAGATAAAGTGAGTTACTTTCGATATGCTCCATCGGTTTTCAATTAATCAATGAAGAAAATATAATTTTGGAAGCATTTTGTTCCATCCTCTCCTAAACTCAATTCAATTTATTGAGTTGCCTGATTAATTGTGGGAACATTTTTTTAAAAATATGGTTGAAACTGATCTTTGAATTCATTTTTTTTTGGTTAAATTATAACTGAAAATTGTAAAAATCGTTTAGAAAATTTTTTAAATGTATTTTTTTTTAAGCAAATGGATAATTTTAGGTTAAAATTAGACATTTTACCAAAACCACAAAGAAAAAATAATCACAAAAAGTTAAATGAACAGTTTTTTCTTAATTCATTGTTCACAACATACATACTATAAAAAAACAATAATGAAAAATTTCTTTTTGAGATATCATGTTTGCCGTGCTCTAAGATATGGAAAAATCTGTTTTGGACAAAAATGCATTTATAGATTTAAAATCAAAATCTTACAAAAATTTTCAGCTGATAAACCTTAAAAGCTATCAAAAGAATAAACCTTTTTTAAGTAAATATCACTATTATATTTTTGTTTCAAATTCTTGTTTTTGGAATTTTATAGAATCAAAAGAAGTTAGAAGTTAAATATGAAACAAAAAGAACCAAGATGCAAGAACACAAGAAAATCGAAAAGTGACAACAAATATATGAAATTATTGCCAAATTTTACTAAAAAAAAAACAAATAAACTATTTTTTTAAAAAAATATCACTGTCACATCATTATCTTACCTTAATTAATATCTTTTAAATAAATTTATTAAAACTCCAAAAAAGAGTTAAAAAATGCCAGCAATTCTAGTTTTGATATCCAACTTCTGGTTTGTTTTTGATGTTTTCACTTGACATTAAAACTGCTGTAACTTTGTAAACAATTGAAGTACTAGCAAAAACAAGGTGTTTTTAGAAAGCAAAAAACCCAATTATTTAAAATTTGAAATAAAAAAAAATTCATGACTAGTGCAAAATTGGCGGTTTTGCACTAATCAGACACCTTACGAGTATGAATTTAGATGAAGTGTATTTAAACTAAACTTTTTGAAGCGTACTACTACTTAAACAATATGCAGTAAGGTTTGTATAATTATTTTATGATATCTTAATCTTACTGCTGATTAAGATTTTAGATATACTTATTTAATATTTTATTTATAAAGTATTCAAGAAACCTGTATTTATTTTTAGCCTTTCACAACGCCTAATGTTGACTCGTTAGGCAGAGGGAAAAGATCCTTAGTTGTTGACTTCAAGAAACCGGCATCTTCACAAATTTTAACCAAGCTGTGTTCTAATGCAGATGTTTTAATAGATCCTTTCCGTCCAGGTATCAATTTCATTTATCTTCATCTTTTCTTTGAATTTTTTTTCTACATTTGAAAGAAAATAGTTATTTCATTTGCTGGTATAACTTTAAGAAAGACTATTAATAATTTTGATAAATATGTATTAAAGCTATTTTTATTTTTATGTTAAGAAATGTAAAGCAATAAATTAAAAATAAAAATTTAATTAAACATTTTTTTTTTTTGCTTTTGATTTAAAAATGTGTTTTAATAATTTGATTGAAAATCTAGACTGAGAGAAGAAAAATAATTGAACAGCATTGAAATTATATAGTCTTATTATCAATTGTTAGATTTCATGAAAATTATTGAAGATTGAATCTGCATGTCACTGTTACTAAAATCAAGGAAAAATTGAAATGTAAATGATGAAATAAAATTAATTCATTTATGGTCTAGTGTGAATGAATGAAATAGGACTTCTGAAAAATTTACAGTGTTTTATTCCCCCTTCAAAATCTATACACACTTAATGTCTAGTAGTAGTACTTAAATGTTGGTAGTCAATGTCTTAATAATTGAAAGTCAATTTATTTAATAATGAGGAATGTATTTTTTTACTGAATTTTCAAAATTTCTAAAGTTTTATTTATTTGTTTATAATTTTATACTTAATATTTTCAAATTTGCTTGGATTTTTTTATAAAATAAAAACAGTTTAATCAAATATCTGTATTGGATGGAATTATAAAGCTATATTTATCAATAAACTCAGAATATTATGAATATGATTTATATAATACCCATAGGGAATAATTGTTTGTAAAGCATTTGAACTGAAAAGCACTTTAAAATATTTTAATAATTTATTTCTATCATTTTTAAATTTTATTTATTGTATGATTTATGTGTGTGTTATGTTAGTGTAATTTTTTAATTGCAACTTTTTTATAATAAGGTGTGATGGAGAAATTTAACTTGGGTCCTTCTGATTTATGCAACGTGAATCCTAAACTTATCTATGCAAGATTGACAGGATTTGGCCAGAATGGTCCATTTTCTAAGATGGCTGGTCATGACATAAATTATATTGCTATATCTGGTAAATTGAAACAAAAACTTGTTTTTCATAAATATGTTGTTTATCCTTCCTGAACATTATTTTTCTTGAAATTTAATTTTTTGCTTTATTTAACAAGTAATACTCCTTTAAACCATTAAAATCCATAACTTTTTTACTTCTTTATAAAGATTATTTTTAAAGGAAGAAACACTAAGTATCACAAAATGAGAGTATTACATAAGATTACATACTGTTTCATAATTTCTCAAAATTATGGATTTTAGTCTCTCTGTCATAATGCATTGAGTGAATAATTCCTTTAATTAAGTAGTTACTATGTATTGGATATATTTTTCAAAATTATTGTCTTTATTTTTAAGTAATTATTGTTATTTAAAAATTATTTAGCTATATGGATGCAAATATAAATGACTTTTTTATGCATTTTTTAAAAAGTTCTGGCACTTTTAATATTTTATAGTGTTAATTTGTAATTATTACTTACTATAAAAAGTAGAGAGGAAGGAAAAACTGTTCATGCTTGTTTAGTATTTACTTAAGAAGCTTTTAATCCTTTTTTAATGCTACATCATTTACCATTCTCAATCTTGTTATGACTTCCTTATTTATTAGATGTTTTCATGTTTCTTAACAGATTGTCTTTTTTTTTTCTGTTTATATATTTTAAGAGGAGTCTGAAAGGGAAAAAGGTTCAATATGTATTTGCTTTTGAAAAATTACAAATGAAAAAAGGGGGAGGGGAAAAAAGAACAGGAAAAATAGGTTTATAATTAAAAAAAACTTTATTACCCTACTAAAGCCATTTGATGCATTTAGTAAAATTTAAAAAGCTAGTTAATGGGAAATTATTTATTTGATAATGTATGCTAAATGCATTGTATTTATTAATTGTAAAAAAGTTATAATATCAAGAACCTTGAATTTAATTTGGAATAATAACATTATAGTTTGATAAATAAAACATTTAAAATCATGTAGAAAAGGTTTAATGAGTTATCTATTTTATGCACACAAATTATATGTACTGGAGTTTTATAAACTGAAACAACTAATAGCACAAACAAATTGTAATAATATAAAGAGGAATATTCTAAAATAGTCTTCACAGAGAACATTGCAAAAAAATCTAGAAGCTTCTAGAAAATTAATAAACTCCTGGATCATGGATGTTCATATCTAAAGTCATGTGCTCTTCCTCAGAACTATAGCAATTGCTAATAAGGCTTCTTAGCATGATATTATTTCCTATTAAAAGATGATAGTGTCTCACTGTCCATTTAAAAGAATTAAATGCTTTCACTAAGGAATGTGTCATAAGTCTCTCTCTCTCTCTCTGCTATAATTCTTTATGAGATCTTGTTTTTGTTAGGTAGAATACCATCTTATTTGAGATTTTTTCACTTTTCTCTATCTGGGGATCACTATAGGACTCGTACATAGAACATTAACAGATTTTTTTTTCTCCTGGAGAGCAAATCAAAATCCTGGATCTCTTAAGCTACATCCCATAAACAGTACAGCATTTAATATTGTTAAAAAAATTTTGAAATTTTTTCAAACAGAGATATGCACTTATACAAGATTTCTGGGGAAGCGCAGTACACCATTTGATGTTTATATGATTTATATTATACGAGTTCCTTTATCTTGGGCTTCCAGTGTTCAAATCCTGGCTAATTGTCTTGATTCTTCAGCCCTAAAAGTAACCTTAGAAATATAATCATCTGAGAAAAATGGCTACATTACAGCAATAGGCCATGTCTAAGAACTGATGCTCATCAAATTTCTCGAGGTTCAAAGTTCCTACATTGATTTGGTGGGGAAGTTTAAAGAGTGAGATTTCAACTTAGGTGCCATCCTCATTACTTGATCAAGATTCAAAATAACAAGGCCCACTGCTAGTAGTTCTAAGGAGAGCTTCAAAGTGTACCATTAACAAACACTCACTTCATGCTGAAAGTAAAAAGGTGTAAAAGCAGTGGTATATTAGGCACATAGAGGTTATATATATACATATATATATATAATCAAAATTTCTCTACAAGAGAGAGATGAATTAACATGATTAATACTTAAAAGAATAGCAATTGCTAGATAACCAGACAACAGAATTTAAAAGGAGATATGAAAAATTGAAATAACAGAGTAAAATATAAAAGAATGGATGCTACAGTATTATCAAAATTGCTGACTTAAGACAGCTTGTATACAAAAAAATTCCTCTTAAAAAAATTTATCTGTATAAAAGTGGGGTTGAACATGTTTTTTGGCCAGCCAACTTTCCCCCTTTCTGTTAATAATACTGAGCAAAAACCAATTGGAAATAATGGATAGGAAATCTAAATCCATTATGAGAAAAAGATATATTATATATATTTTTATATATATATAAAACAACATTAATTTAAACTTTTATGTTTATTTCTCATTTAGGTTTTTTTAAACACTAAGATAGTTTTCCCATCCAAATTTTCAACTTTTATTTAAAAGATTAAAAAAAATAATATATTTAAATTCATTTCTTTAGAACAATCCAATCCAATAGTTTTTGGTAAAACTTTCTGTTTTAATTCTGTTGGTATCATGTTTTTAGCTGTTTTTTTTTTAATTCCAAAAGAAAATTATAATGATTAGAAGTTTTTTAATCTTGTGATTTTGCATTCATTTTACATATCTGCCTATTGAGACAAGGCCCTTTTCTCATACCTTATCTTCATAAATTCTCTTTCTTAATCTTCTCTTATCTTCATAAATTCTCTCTTTTATCTTCTCTTATCCTTATAAATTATCGTGTAACAGAGAATGTTCTTTTTTTACTTGTGATTAACTAATGATTATTTAT